>MASP02000695.1:0-174782 GCA_001693025.2 Colletotrichum lindemuthianum | reverse complement strand
ATTAGCCTTTAGGGTTAATAATATTATTATATTTCTATTAGTAGCTAATTATTAGAGGAAGCCTCTTTCCCTATTCCTAAAGCTTTCAGGTAAATAGAAGAAATACTAAGTATAAGTTTAGTAAATAAAGGTTATACTTAAAATTAACTACTATTTCTTTAATAATAATTAGAAATACTAATATCTAATTTACTTTTACTTAAACTTCAGTTTCTAGTAGATAGGTAAAACTTCCTATATAGTGGGAAAATTAGAAACTTTTTATAATTTAGATAATTTTATAAGTTACCTAAAAATAACTTACTTAAATCTAAGTAACTAGCTTTATATTATTATCTAGCTATAATATTTCAGATAGAAGGAAAATAAGTATCTAACTATCTTTCTATTCTAATTTAAAAAATCTCTAGCTAATATCAAAGAATATATATAGCTGAATATAATCTAAATCTTCCTACTAAAAGCTATTTTACTTTCCCACCTGAAGAAATTACTTATTATAGTAAATCTTTCTATAGAGTATAAACTTTAATTATCTAAAATCCAAAATATAACTTAAAAGCTTAACTATATAAAGGAAATATCAATCTACTATCAGCTACTTTACTGGAAACCTACTATTTATAATATAGAGAGTAATATTATAATAACTAAAGTAGTTAGAAAGTAATAATAATACTAAAACTTTAGTAACTTCTTCTCTATCTCTAAAGATTACTTTAAGAATTACTAGACTACCTACTAATACTTCAGATATAGCAAAAGGAACTATATATATAGAAACTCTTAAACTAGTATAGAAGACTAGTAAATAGATTAAGGGAAATCAACACTCAATAAATTACAGAAGAATGGGGAATTCAGATTAATATCTGAAAATAGTATTAAATATTAGTAGAAGTAGTAATAAAGATAGAAAGTTCTATTTCCACTAAAGGTGGGGAACTTCCAGATATATCTATTAAAATAGAGTTTATTTTCAGAAATATTAACCTTACGTGTAACGGATAAATAGAAGCTATTTACATACAAGCCACTATAGAATCTATTTATCAAATATTCTACAATTAAAGTTCAACCAATTCAGAGTATAATTTATATAGGTTATATAATCTAAACTCTGATAATTAATTAACTAAAATAAATAGAAAATATAAGGTTATGAAAGTAGAGTAGAATACTTAACTCTTATTTACCTAATATAGGGTATTTGGAATATAAAGAGTAATAGCAAAATAGCTATAACTTTCATATTCCCCCGTAAAGTATATAACATAAATATCTTTTATAGCTTAAAAAAAGCAGTAAAAACTCTAAAGACTATATAGGAACAATAGAGAAAGTAAAAGTCTAAAAAGTCTAAAACTATAAAAAGTATAAAGGAAAAAACTTAAAGAAGAAAGGAAAGAAAACTCTGAAAAACCTAAAACCTTATATAGGTAAAAAGGAAAAGATTATTCTTCAGAAAATAGGTAATTAATATTATTTTCTTTATAAGAAGGCAGAATATTATTCTTACAATTATTCTGTAAAGTCCTCTCAATAATATTATTAAATTTAACTTAACCTAAAGGCTTTATTAAAAAGTCAGTAATATTATTATTTATGTTAATATAATAGAGATTTATCTCATTATCTTTAATAAGATCTCTAATATAATAATAATAAGTATCAATATACTTAGTTTTTTTATGGAATTCAGCATTTTCAGTAAGCCTTTTAGCTAATTAATTATTAATAAAGATGATAGGCTTATTAATAATCCTAAATTCCAAAGATTTATTAATAAAGCTATAGTTATTAAATAAGTAAATAGCTTCTTTAGTAGCATCTGCTAAAGCTATATACTTAGCTTTATAAATAAATAAAGCTACTGTTTTTTGCTAAGTTAGACTATAGCTAATAAAATTATATAAATTTAGGTAAATTATATAAGCTAAAGTGGATTTTCTATTATTAATATCCTTTGCCTAATCTGAGTCTGTAAATCTAAAAAAAATCAAAATATTAATATTATTATAGTTATAAATTAACTTATAATTAGGGTTCTTTTTCAAGTAACTCCACATCCTATTAAGGGTAATAAATATTTATTAGAAGGATCTAAAGAAAATCTAAAATAGATAGTAATAGCTAAAGTAATATCTAGCCTAGTTCTTAAAGCTAAATATAATTAAGCTCCTACTTCTTTTTAATATTCTAATATCTCTTCCTTAAATATGTTATTCTTATTCTTAAAGAACTTGGATTTATTATCTATAGATATATTAAACTATAGATATCTTTCTTATTAAATCTAGTAAGAATTCTATTAGTATATTTAACTTAATTTATTTCTATAACCTTATTCTTTCTGTTGATAATTAAGTTATTACCTAAGAAAGTATTAGGTTATCCTGAATCTTAAATTTCTATATCCTTTTTAAGATTACTATATATATACTAAGAAGTAGTAGAATTATTAGCCTCTAAGAGTATATTATTAACGAAATATACTAGGATAGCTAACTGTTTACGTTTATTAAAAGTGATAATTTTTTTTTTTGTTGTATTGAAGGTCTCTGACTATTTAAATCACATTGCCTCTCGGGGTCCCATTTAGGTAGTTGCACCCGACAGTCGGCTCTTGCCTCATAAACCCTATAGATAAGCTGGAGCTGAGGAACTGTTTAAACGGAGGAAACCTCAGGCGGCAAGCGCAGTTAGTAAATATAATAGCTGACAAATGCGGAAGGTACGTCACAAAGGGAAGGTACAGACTTATATCTGTCGCAGTTACTCTTTAAGGATCACTATAGAGGTCACGTGACATATACTGCCAGCTGGTACACCTATCGCCAGCCGTCAACAGTCGCCAGCTATTAACGGTCGCCAGCTGTTAACAGTTACCAGCTATTAATAGCTATTAGCAGGTGCCGCTAGCTGGTTGCAGTTGCCACGCTTGGTTTCACAACCGGAAGGTACGTTATGACCACCGGTCGCGGTTGCCCGTCGCAGGATTCGAACCTACTGCACTTGTCAAAACGGTAAGAGCCAGCCAGACGTTAAACCACTACGTCAAACGGATATTAAAAGTGATATTAAATATAAAAACTTCTTTATTATAAGGAGATACTTTAAAACCAATCTTATATAAGATAGATTTAAGATATATATACTATAATCTAGGGCTCTGTTTTAACCTATATAAAGCCTTATTAAGTAGATATACAAAAAGCTAATTCTTATAGTTATTATTAAAAACGAAATTTTAAGAATCTTAATTATAAATATAGCTAGTAGGTAACTTAATATATATCTTTTTTTCTACTTTTGTATAAATAAATATAGTAGTAATATTATACTAAATTAAAATCCAGTTATAATAAATAAATATAATAAGTAAATATCTGTAACCTTCAGGCCTACAGATAATACTAAAGACTTCTAAATAATTAATATTGAAATACTAATTAAAACCCTAAGTAACCTATCTAGCCTTATATATAGAATTACTAGAGTTCTATTTATTAGATTTTATTCTGTAAACCTATCTACCCCCTAATATATTAATATTTTCTTTAATAAAAGATAAATTAGGTAGAGCTTTAAGAATCCAAACTTAGTAAACTTAGTAAACTTTACCTCCTTATTTATAGCTTAAATTCAGTTCTTACTATTTTGAGAACTTATAGTATTTAAGAAGATATTAGGTTTATTAAAAATATTAATAAATAGAATATAAGAGGCAGTATAAGAATTACTATATTTATCAATAAATAAACTATTATTATAGTTATATTAATTATAGTTAGTATAAAGAAGTAAAATTAGAAAGTCTTTAACTGTAAGGAATATACTCTCTTTATATAATTACTATTTATAATCTTTTTTAACTTCTAAAATTAAAGAAGAAATCTCTATAAATATAGGAAAAATTTTCAAGTACTTAATATTTATAACCCTATTGGGATAAGTTATAAATTAACCACGAAAGTTCTTATTAAAAGAAGAATCTAAGTTTATATTACTATTTTCTATTTTATTAAGAGGAAGTATAGAACTAGTATGTTTAGTAATATTATTACTACTAAACTTAACAATAATAACTAAAGTCTCAGAAGAATTATTAAATCTAAGTTAGTTAAACTTAGTTTATATAGGTTAACGAAACCTAGTAATAATAGTATTACTGAAAATAAATAAATTTTCTTTCTATTAAGAATGAAACTGGTTTTTAAGAATATTAATATCTCTAAACTAAATAGTATTTTAAGATTTAAAATTTCAAATTAAATAGATATTATAGCTAAAAGTAACTATAGTATTCTTTTTAGCTTTAGAATCTAGCTTTTTATAATACTTACTCTTAATTTTATAATAATAGAGACTACTCTAAACCTTTATATTAGAAATAAAAGGTTTCTTCTTATTCTTTAACTTATATAGAGTTTTAAATCCAACAGAAGAGTATAGTATTCTATTATAAAAATAAATTAAAGTAGTAATAGCTAAACCCCAAAGGTATAGAGACAAGCTAGAGTTATAGAGAAGGATTCTAGCCTTATTAATAATAATTCTTATTACTTTCTTAATTAAACTATTAGGTTTATAAGTATAGGGTAATCTTATATTATTAGTAGTATTATTATTTAGATAGATAACGTTTATTCTACTATTAAAGAATTTAGAGTTACTATTAGTATTAAGTTCTTTAATTCTCTTATTATTATTATTATTATTATTATTATTCCTTATATTAATAAACTCTTTAAGAGCTGAACTTACTTCTTTAGAACTTTAAGTTCTTAATAACTTTCTCCTGATAAATCTACTATACTTATTAATAAATAAGATAAAGTATTTATAGTAATTATGGGTTTCTGGAGATATAGTTCTTTATAAATTGAAACTAATATAATTAAAATACTTCAACTTCTTAAAGTTATCAAAGTCTCGATTAACTTTATTAGTAAACTTACCCTTAAGGTAAACTTTATAAATAGGTAGTTTATTACTTTTACTGAACTTATTACTTATATTACTTATAGTATTAGTAAGTAACTTAAGAATATTACTAATATAACCTATTCAATTATACCAGAGTTTCAAGCTATTAATATTATTATTAATAACAGTATTAAAACTAAGCTTTTACTAATAGAAAGTTAAAACTTATAAAGGTTATTAACCTTAATTCCTACAAGCAATAACTTATCTCTCTTTATATTAAATAATATAGATTTATTAAAGAAGATAAATAGAATTCCTATAGTATTAAGTTTTAATTTACTTGATAAATCAATATCTAACTATAGTATATAATAGATATTTTTCAAAATATATTTAATATGATTTAAAGTAATTCTCAAATTACCTTTCAAAATTAAAACAATCTCTTTAGTATTACCCCACTTAATAGGTTTAATAAACTTTATTCTATTTCGTTACTTTTACTCTATACCTATAGTAATACCTAAGCTCTTCACCCTATATATAATTCTAACTGTAAAATTTATCTAGCAACAGTATTTATACTAATACTAACTTACAACTAATTTAAATGGTAATAAGATTACCTATTATTATAGATAATTATACCCCTAATTATAATATTTAACCTTATAGTAAAGAAAAACCTTATAGTAATAATCTATATAGCAAGACCCTCAGTAAAGCTAGAACTTAATATATATAACTGAAAGTAACCACTAAGGTTATTAAATTAAGATGTTTTATAAACCTCTTAAAGATAAAATAAAATAAAAGACTGAAGGCTAAGTATTTTATAATTTATTACTCTTCTATATTTATACTATCCTTGATACTACCTTTATAATAAAACTGGAATTCTCCTTAAATCTATATAGCCACTCACAACCAGGATAATATAATAGTGGATTCTAAATATTCCTTTATAACCTCTATAATAGGAGATATTAATATTTTCTAAAAAGCCTAAGTAATATTAAAAATATTAATATTAACAGACAGACTCCAGATATTTAGAAGAAAATCATTCAGCTATCCTATAATTTATTATATTAAGCTAATATTTTCGGAAACTAGTTATTAATCAGATAGTATTCTAATATTAATATACTATATTAATTACTAAATACCTTAAAGTATTATAATGTTATAATAATTACCGGGGTTTTAAATACTATATAGCTATACTAAAAGTATTTATATTTATATTAATATTATTCATATATTAACTAAACTTAATATATCAAGATTATATGCTAATAAAAGCAGGCTAAGTTCCGCTATACTTATATAAAGATCGTAAGTTAACTTATATTAATAGTAGAGAACCTTTATATTAGTAGCGGAAAACCTTTATATTAGAAACATAAAGGTTTGTCTTAGAGGTAATTAAGGTATAGTAGGAACATTAAAATTACAAATATAGAGGTTATAATAAGTATTTAAATAAAGTAGCTATAGTTAGTAGTAATCAAATCTCTTAAGATATTCAAATTATATATAGCGTAAGGGTATAAAAGTATAAGGATATAAGGTTAACGTGGAAGAAGTTATTAGTTATTTATTATCGGAAAGATTAATGTAGGGCGAGTATGCTAGCTGTAGCCGCAAGAAGTTTAAGCCTAAATTAACTTAAAGCCAGCTGCAGCAGTTAGCGGGGGGTGGAAGGGCTAAAATTATACTTCAGAAGGTAATATATCCACTAATAGTCGCAATAGAAAGCAATCTATTAGCCCCTCCCAAATTTTATTTTATTAACTAAGAGAAAGTAATTGTTAACTATATAAATAGTAGCATCAGTATTAATAAAGAAAGAAATAATATTAATCTTATTATTAAAACTAAAACTTCCAGTTTCTTAAATCTTTTCAGAAATTAAAAAACCTAAAGTCTTATTAGTATAAGATTTTAAAAGATGTTAGGTAAAAGTTATATTTTCAAACATAATATCCTCTTTACTCTCTTCCTTATCTTCTTTAACTTCTTTAATAGTTAAATTAAGTTACATAAGACTTTTAGTTATAAAACCAGAGATCTCTTTAACTTTATTATTATCTATTAAAAGAATATTTACCCCTTTAGAATTATTATTCTTATTTCTTTTCTCCTTTTTCTTCTTATTATTATTAAAAGTAGAGGAAGAAAAATCTTTATTTTCTAAAGCTTTTATCTAGCTAGAGGCTTTTTCAGAATGAAGATTAAAATAGTTTTCTTTAGTATAGTTAGTTCTTTTATAGTAATTACAGAAAATATACTTCTGCTTCTTCTAAGGTTTTTTAACCTTATTAGAGAACTGCTTAGTAACCTTATTCTTAAAGCCCTTCTTAATTATAAAATTAACTAAAGAAGTATATATTCTTCTATTAAATATATCTAATAAATTAGAGAATAAAGAATCTAACTTATAAGAATTCTTATTAGATCTAAGACTGTAAAGAATAATAGCAATAAAACCTTTATAACTTTTATCTAAACTATTCAGAATATAGATAATAACCACTTAATTTGGTAATTTAATCTTATTATAAAATAAGATATTAATTAGTTTTTTTTATCTTATTAAGATACTCTTCTATAAACTTTAAATTACTAAGAGTAGTATTAAAAAGTTCTTTATAAGTAAGAAGCTTATTTAAAAAACTAGTAGATTAATAAAGTCTTTTTCAATAACTGAAAGTATTAAATATATTAGTATGATTCTTAATAACTCTTAAAAAGCTATCTACAGTTTAACTATATATAACTGAAAGCCTTATTATACTTATTAAAGTTACTTTTAGTAATAGGTTTAGTTAAATCCATAAATATATCTTTACTAGTAGGTAAAAGCCTTTATATAAATAGACTAAATATTATAGTTCTAGATTTCTTTTAACTTGGCGATAAAGTAAAATTTGGAATCTTCTATAATCTTCAAAAATAACTTTAATATATAAAGTAATTATTTAATAAAAGATTAATCTAGATTCTGGTAAAGAATTAAGATACTTATAGTTAACCTTTAGTAAGATATTATTAATTAATAAGATTCATGGATAAAGCGCCTAATAGTTAATCTATTAGATTAATATAAAAACTATAATTTATAGAAGCCTGAAGTTTAAAATTTATAAGAAACTGCTTTTTATTAATAGTTAGGTAGACTTTTTAACCTAGTTTATAATAGTATTAGTGGACTAATAGATATTCTAGTTTATAAAGATCTTAGTAAATCTAAAAAGCTAGTTTATTAAAGATCTTAGTGGATCTAGATATAAAAGATCTTAGCCTCTACTGCTTAACTATCTCTTTCCCTAACCTAGCAGTAAGCTTACTGCTCCAATTAGTAAGATCTTCTTATACATTTATTTAATATTAAAATAATTAATTAATATAAAGATTCAGTTAGTTATTAGCTGAAATTAAAAAAGAAATAAACTGTAAAATCTTATAGAGATACTTAAGAGACGCTTTTAATAAATAAATAGATAAAGGAAAACTTAAGGTTAGTTAGTATAATCTTCAATATAATCTAAATAGGTATTAGTAAGGATATAGATATTAATATCAATAAGATATAAAGATTGGTATATAATAAAGTAATAAGAGTATATAAGCTGAACTTATAACCTATTAAATTAGTATGGAAGACAAGTAAATAGGTTGAGGAAAATTAATACTTAATAAATTACAGAAGAATGGAAAACTCAGAATAATATCTGAAAACAGTACTAATATTAGTAGAAGTAATAATAATAATAGAAAGTTCTAATTCCACTAAAGGTGTGAAGCTTCCAGATATATTTATCAAAATAGAGTTTATTTTCAGAAATATTAACCTTATATATAATGGATAAATGGAAGCCGTTTACGTATGGGCCACTATATGATCCATTTGTTAAATATTCTAGTATTGAAGTTTAACTAATTTAGAGTATAATTTATATAGAGTATATAATCTAAACTCTAATAATTAATTTACTAGAGTAAATAGAAAGTATAGAGTTATGAGAGTAAAGTAGAATACTTAACCCTTATTCACCTAATACAGGGTATTTGGAATAAACAAAGTAATAGCAAAATAGCTATAACTCTAGCAGTATAGGCTTATTACTATTAAAGTATATAATATTAATAATAATCTCTATATTAAACTTATATTTATCTTTATGGTTAAATTTAAATTAGTATAATATTCTACTATTTATTTAATATTAATAGTAGTTCTTTATAATTACTTTAATCTAATCAGTTATTATAACTTCACCCGCTTTCTTAAGTATATTATTTAACTTATAGACGCTAAGGTAGCTAAATGTCTTATAAAGTTATTATGTCTGTATCTTTATAAGGAAGTTAATAGCTTTACTATAAGGAATTTTCTATATAGAAAATTATAAATATCTATTATATCTTTCTATAGGTAGTAATACTCCCTCTTGCTTAATTTTATTATTAAGATTTTTAAGGTAAATTTAGAGGTAATCTATATTAGGAAGGTTTAAGAGAAATAGTATAGCTATAAATATAATATTAAAGTCAATATCTTTAAAAGATATAGGTATTTAAGCTTTATTAAGACTTATAGAATCTTATTTATCTCTAAATTTGATATCCATTTTGAAGGTTATTTTATCTAGAGAGATATTAGGGAGAATCTTCTAGAAAGCTTTAAATTATTATATATCTTTAATAGAGAGTCTACCTACTTTAGTATCCAAAAAGATATCTTTAAAAATAACTTTAAAATATCTTAAAGTTAGAAAGATTTCTAATTTATTAATAGTTATTAAATAATAAAAGATATAGTTTTAGAGGATCTCTATAAATTTCATAAAGTTAATAATTTCCACCTTACTATCCACTAAAATAAAATAGATAATTATAAAGTTATTTTCTAATATATTATTTATATTATTAAGTATTTTATCTATTATCTCCTCTATGGAAGTTATATTATTAGGGTATATTATTATCTTCTCTACTGATAAAATATTAATAATAAATACCTTCTTAAACTATAGGGTAGCTACTTCATATTTCTCTGGGGTATATTATATTAATTAGTATTTATTTACTGGTCTTAAAAATATTCAGTATTTATTTTATATATTCTCTCCTTATACTTTCTCTCAAGGTTATCCTAAGGTAATATTATTATCTTATATATATAGCGGATAAGTTAGTTCGAAGTGGTTAAATTATTAGTTCTATCTTTAGCAATTATATATATAATCCGCAAGAAAATAATTCTAATCTATAATATAGATACTTCTTTACTTTAACTATCACTTTTAGCTTTTAAGTACCTCTATTATCTATTTATATAGTTTATTAATAGTTAGCTTAGCTTTATCAATAATATTATAGAGTATATTAATTATATTATATACTTAATATATAGTTATATATATCTCTTTGTTAATCTTCTTCTATAGATTTTATAGATTTAGATAAATATATTAAAGAAAGTTGATTAATATTATTATTACTCTAAATATCTTAACTATATTAGTATATCTATAGTTTTTAGTAAAAGCTTTAAGGTTTATATTCTTTTACTTTCTGTAGTAGTGAAAGTAGACTATAGGTATTTTAAATCTATTTCTAACTATTCTAGCTATCTGGATAATTAAGAAATTATTTTAAATTAGTGAAATTAATATCTTATAGTATAAATATGTTTATTCTGCTAGTATATTATTAAATACGTCTCCTACTATATTCTAGCTAATATTATAGCTAATATATTTAATTATAAATATCTATATCTTATTCTTAAAGATATTATACTTCTCTCTAGTATATTTATTATTTATTCTATATATATTACTAATTAATAATTTAACCTTCTTATAAGGTTAGTTAAATAGAATATAATACTTCAGTATTAACTAATATTCTTCTTTAAGATAGATATAGAATCTTAGGGATTTAGTTAGCTTTAGATATTTTTCCCCCTTGCTAATATTACTTATTATCCTCTCGGTTCTTAGTAAGTTAATATCTATATAAGTATTTAGCTTTATTAGCTATACACTTAATATTAATATTACTCTTCTTATTAATATTAATAGTATTAATTATAGAGAGGATATCTTTATTATTAAGCTTCTTAATATAGAAAGTTCTTAATTAATCGAAATAAATCCTCTTACTCTTAGGAGGTTATTAATAAAGTTAGGGTTTTTTATAATCTTCTATCTGAAAGCTAAATATCCTTATTAGTTAGCTTTAATATTTTCTATTATCTATCCTATCAGTATCTCTTCCTTAAGGATCTCTACCAGCTTTTCTCTTATTATACTTTTATCTATAAAGAAGTATACTTCTCCCCCTATAAGATAGTTTTTAAGAGTCTATATTGATACTTTTTCTGTATTAGTAAAGTAGTCTTAAGTTTATTCCTTAAAGTTAATATAGTAAGCTTTCTTTACTTTATTAAAGTAGATATTTTATTCTTTCTATAGATAAATATAATAGTAGATAAATATATTATTAAGTATACTCCTATTAATATTTATCTAAGGTTTAATATTCTTACCCTATTAATAAGGTATAACCTTTTAGTATGTTTCTATTATTAATTTTACTTCTATATATTAGAATACCTTCTTATACCTATTAATTTTAGTTACAGGAAGATTATTATTATAGGCTATATTCTTACGAAGGCTATTAATAGAATCTAGAGAAAAAGATATATTTAAAATATAAGGTTAGAAGAATATCTATAGTTAGTATAACTTTACTATATCTTAGTTATAGGTATTCCTCTAAAAACTACAGCTTCAGAGGTATATATACTTATTAAATAAATTATAACTACTAAGTAAATATCTCCTTCCAGTGAAAACCTTATAAATATCTTCTAACTTAAAGTTTTTAATATTCTTTAAGCTAACACCTTTAGCAGTAATATAAGCAGTCTAACTAATATATATTATTAGCAACCTAATGGAGGCTTACTTGGGATATATAGGTGGGGAGGAGGGGCTGTTATTTACTTAACTTAGGTAACTTATCATATAAATATATCACCTGTGGTGAATAGAGATAATGGGTAACAGTATGAGGATATTTTTAGTTATATAGATTTACGTTATCTAGTATACTATCTCTTAGCTTTTCGTTACTATAGAGGGAGGATTTAAAAATAAGCTGTGGCAACTAGTTAGTTATATATATTACCTTACCTTTAATATATATAATCCTCTTTTTATATTTTTTCTTATTATTTCCTTCTCTTCTTATTTCTCTGGTTCTACCGTTAATATAAATACTTCTTTTCTTATTTCTCTTTAGGGTATTATTTATTAGAAGGAGTCTCCTAATAAGGATTTTTTAAGTAGATAAGAATACTATTAGTATTAGTATTTTTTATTCCTTATACTTATTACGGTATTTATTAGTTTTAACTTATAGTTACCTTATTTTCGTTAGTACTTTATTAAATACTTATTAAATACTTATAGATAGAAATAAGAAATAATAGTTTCTTAACGCCTTCTGTTACAATATTAGTTATAATATATTAGTTATTTGCTACTTTCTGGGAAATTCTATTTAGGATACTTCTCTACTGTAGTTGCTTATAAATTATATAGGGGAAAAGATTACAGGCTAACAGTATTATCTGGTTTCAAATTCTGGATATTTATATATCAGTTTATACCATTAGTTATACCTTTATAATTATTCCCAAGGTTTTCTTACTATATAAAATAAATACCTCTTCCTATATTATTAGTGTTTTATTAGTTAAATTCTAACTGCCAGGTAAGCTATATTAAAGATTTAAATATGTTAATATATTATAGATACAGATATATTAGTTAGGTTTATTAGCTTTTCCTTATAGTCTTATAGAGGGAAGATTAGTATATTATACTTTTGGTTATTAAGGTGGTTCCTTATTTCTCATTATTTAGATATATATAAGATATTAGAGAGTAATGGTAAGAAATAATGGTTTTATTATAAATTCTTTCTATAGTTATATTAATTTTATTACATTATTATAATATCTTGCTAACTTAATTTGATATTAATCTAAATTATCAGTTTATTAAATAGTAAATATAATATAATATTAAGTCAATAGGTTATTATAAGTTTATCCTTACTTCTGTTTCTATTATAAGCTTATTAATAATATTCTTAAGGTAGTATATAGTTATAATAGCTTTAGGTTACCTATTTCTATTTGGAAGCTATCTAGAGGGTTCCTTAGGAGGTATTCTAGTATTATGTCTTTAGGTATTCCTTACTAATTTACAGTTAAGTAGTAGTAGTAGGTATTAGTGGTAGTAAAACTACTAATTAATATTAATTTATAATTAGTAAACGTTTGTAATTAGTTAATTTACTATAACTTAGTTATAACTGGTAGTCTCTAATTATTTATATTTACGTTTATATTATAATATATATATATATATATATACCGCACGCCGTTAGAATAAATCTGGATAATTCTTCTCATCTAATTAGTCCAGATAAGTGGGTCAACTGGTAAGCCACCCACCTCCACAGCTTTTGCCACATCGGTATCCAGTTAACCTAACAAAAGATATGAATAAAACTGAAACCTCTTTTTAATAGTAAGGTTTTTGGTAAATAAAAAGCTTTTGATTTTATTATCAAGTAAAATTCTAATTAAATTAGCAACTAAATAGTATAAATTATAGTAATATATATATATAATTACCTGTTTAGTAGAAATCTCCTGAACTTCTTTAAAGATATATTTAAAAAGTAGCTGAAGATATAGGCTACTGTAGATAGATAGATACCGCAGTATTAATAGAATACGTTTTTTATTTATAACGTTAAAATTAATATAAAAAGTAAATAGATCTACTAGGTTTTTATAAATTTAATAAATTAAGATAAGTTTATTCTATAAATTAAGGAAGAAGTTTAAGAGATAGTAGTATAGTTACGGAGTTTTAAGATATTTATTAATAATTAACCAGGCTTCATTAAAGATATTATCTTTACCTAGTGGATATATTTGACTTTCCAGAAGTAATAATAAAAGGTAATCTATTGAAACCTTATCAAGCTTAATATCTTTCTAGCTACCTTAAGAAACTAATTTTAAGAAGTATTTTAATAAGTGGAGAGATTTACAGTTAATTTACTACTATTAGTAATAAATATAATTCCTTAATAATAGGGATAATTAAAATAACAAGACTTTTGAAATTGAGAAGATTAATAATCTTCTTATAATTTAAATTAATAGTATAAACCTTCTACCTTAGCTTCTATAGCTTTTTTTCTATATATGAACTTTATAAATAATTATTAAGAGATTAAATTTCTTTCTATTAATATACTAATAGCTAAGAATATAATTAATCTTATAAAGATATATGATTCTAAGTTAAAGTATAAAGAAACTTTCTATACTATCTTTAAAATATAAATCTACTTTTTTAGATATTATTATCTAAAGTTAGACTTTTCTAACTATATATAAACGGAAGCTTTTTTAGTTATATCACGAAAATTAAGCTTTTAAGTATTATTTCAACTATCTTAGTAATATCCTTAATTTTATAATATTTTATAATGTAACTTTGTATATTAATAATTATTTTGAAAGTAATAAAAGTTAATGGATTTACCTTATTAACTGGCATAATATAATGTTTAGAAGTTTTATTGCTAATAATGTAGATAAAATGAAAACGAAGATACTAAAGATTCTTTTTACTAAGCTGATTTATATTCAGAGAATATTCCCCCTTAAATAGTATATGGATTTTAGCTTCTAAAATTACCTCTTAAATATATATTAAGGGATATTAAAGTATTAGTTAGTATTCTTTAGTTTTATAGTACTATATTAGGAAGTTTGTAACTAATTATAATACACAATTAATATTACTATAAGCTTTCCTTCTATAATATCTTAATATGTACTTATAGATATTAATAATTTTGAGGAAGTTTTATTGATTAATATAAATCAATATTGAATTAACTGAATATATAACTCACCATAAATGGTTTACTAAGAATATAAATATAGTGATTCAGAATATGTTTAAGTAATATTTAGAGAAGGATATAACTTATTTTTAACTACTTTATATAGCTAATGTAATAGAATATGCTATATATATAGTAAATTCAGTTACTAATCAATAAGATAATTTCTTAAGGAGAGAAGAAACTTTAATAATTAATATATATTTAACTTCTATATAGTAGATATATTAATATCCATCTATTACTACTTTCTTATATAATATAATAAAGTAGAAAACTTAAAGAATAATTCTGGAGATATTTATAAAATTACTATTAAAAATAATATAATAATATATTACCTTTAGAATTATTAGCTTAAGTATTAACCTAAGGTATTGAGGTCTCTAAATACCTTTTTAAATAACTATATAACTTTCTATTTTAAAGAATAATCTATATTTCTAAATAGTAAAAAGATTATAAGAATCCTCCAAAATTAAATAGTAGTTTATACTTTATTTGGTTACTGTTGCTCTGTACCTGTGGTGGTATCTAAGCTCTTCACCCTATATGTGGTTCTAACTGTAAAATTCACCCGGCAATAGCATTCGTGCCAATGCTGGCTCACAACTGGTTTAAACGGTAATAAAATTACCCATTGTCGTGGACGTAGTTTATACTTTAATAAAAGAAGATAATATAATTAAAAAGATTACTACCTTAGTATTTATATTTATTCTTGAAGAATATTATTTAGATATAGTTTTCTAAGGGATTTTACTTAACTTAGATACTACTAGCTACTTTATAGCTAGCTACTTTTAGTTTAATATTCTGAAATAAACTATTCTTCCCTCTATTTCTTAATAAATTTTAGAGAAATATTAATATTAATTTACTTTAAAGAAGGTAAACCTATAGAGATAAAAGGTATAGTTAATATATCTATACTACTTAGTATAATAATATTCTTTATAGTTTCTTATAAGATTTCGTTTTTATTATACCTTACTGATATATATTATCTAGATATTATATTTAATAATATCTATAACCAATTATATTAATATAAGAAGCTTATTTCTATAATTTATACATAAGGATATTAATAGATATTATTAAATAAGAAGGAGATACTTACTTCCTTATATCTAATAGAAATTAAAATCCGGACACTTTATTATTATTTTAGAAATTTATTTTTATATACTTTTAAGAAGTTTTCTTTCAGGCTGGAGATATAGTTAATTAAGAAGCTTTTAAGGTCTTTGAAAAATCCTGCTATTAGTATTAGACATATAATACTACCTTCTTTTAAGTTAAGTTTACCCTCTATAAAAATATTCATTCTAACTTTAAAGTTATTATAAATATCTTCTATCTCAAAAGTAACCACTCTATTTATAATATTATTAATATAGCTATAGTATTTAATGCCATTTAATTTCTACCTAATATTTCAGTAAGATTAATATAGAAAGTTTTTAAGATATACTAAATTAATATTAACCTAGGTTTACCTGATTCCATTTTTACTAATACTGAAATAAACTTCCAATTTCAAGATTTTCACTTAGAAGCTAAAAAAATAAGCTTAACTATTAGAATTATATTTATTAAGGTATATAATAATATAAGTAAGATAAAATATTATTATATTCTTCTTTATTATATATATAAGATTTACTATTAAAAATATCTATTATTATATTAAGAGTATTACCTTCAGGCTACTTATAAGTTAATAAATAATACTGCCAGTCTAAAAAGTTTTATATTTATACTCCTTATCTTTAAAGTTTACCTTTAGCTTACTGAAGACTTTACTTTATTTCTAAAGATAATCTTATAGATATATGTAATTTAAAAAACAACTAAAGTTATTTTTTAGAAGTATATAAAATAGATAGTTAATAATATTATAGCTACCTATAATAAACCTAGTTTTCTTAAGTTATAAGCCTCCCTCTATAGTTGTATATATATATATATATATATATATAATAAGAAAAGAAAGAATAGTAAAGTTCCTTCTACCTACTTACTACCTATAGTAATATATATATTATTAACCTTCCTTATAGTTCTTAAGAGTTTTACTTAACCGCTATAAAAGTATATTATAAAAGTAATAATACTTCTTTTGAACTAGATATCCTAGTATAAATATAGAAATACTTTAACTATAAGCTTAATAATAGTAATAATAATAAGGCTGGAGATTTCCCTTAAGAAGCTTTATTTATTCTAATTTTACTCTCCATTATCTATAAACCTCTAAATACTTCAGAAATACTAGAAGATAATAATGTTTTTCCTTCTTATATTAAAAATAAAATACTGCTGCCTTCTAATAGAAATAAATATACTAAATATCAAAAAGCTGTAAGGTTATTTCTTAAATTCTTAAAAGTTATATTTAATTGGGAAAACCTCTCTTAATAAGAAGGTAATTAAGAAGATTAATTTATAGTTTTCCTTATAGCTAAAAAAGAAGTAATCTAACCCTCCTAAAATTCCTTTACTTAAAAGGAATTATTATTACTTCCAGCTTTTCCTTTAAAAAGTTAATAAAGAAGAAAGTAGAAAGTATTATTAATAATAACATAATTAAGATTATAAAGTATAATTCTATTCTCTATAGAGATTAGATTACTTTTAAGTTTGAAATTATTAATAAAATTAAAAGTAAAAATAGTGACTAAGTATATAAGAAATTAAAGTTTGTAATTTAATGTTTTGGAGATAACAGGAAGCTTATAATTCTTACTTAGCTTTCTAAAATTTAGAGAAGTAGCTAAAGATTAATTATAGCTAATATTTTTATATTAATAAAAGGAGAATGTTTCCTTCTTTAGTTAAAAGATACTTTTTAAATTATATTTAGGTTAAACTTAAACTTATAAGATATATTATAGCTAAGTTACCTATTTACCTTAAACATTAATATTCCAGAACTTATAATAATAATTATTAAACTACTTTATAATTTAACTGAAGCTAATATCTACTAATACGTAATATACTTAAAGTATTATAAGAATAGTTATATATAAAGATATCTATCTATAATTTTTACCTTCTTATATTTTAACTTAATAATAAGGTATTTAACGTAATTAATATATAAACTAATAATACTATTAGTTTTTCTAGTACTGTGATAAGCCTAGGCTTTAGCTGTAGGCCTTGGTTATTATATAAGAAGTATGTATATATAGGCTGTAAGCCTATATCTATAGCGCCAGACTTAGGAATAGTGGCAGAATATATAGAATATACACACTATACTACCCTTCACAATCTGGAGTGCTACTTTTATAATTAAGATACTTTTTACGCTATAGATCTGTAAATATAGTATACTTTATTTAATATATATTTCTAGAGTTTTCCCCCTATTTTCTATTACTGAAAGATTAGACTTAGGGGAGGTTATTTTATTTATTTAGTTTAGTTATTCTAGCCTAAGCAGCTAGCGTGTATATAAATAATATCTAGAGGTAAATATTCCTTTTCTTAGTTTCTTACGGATTAGAATAAGGAGATATTCTTATATTATCTTAGATAAATTAAAGTTATATTTTATAATATAATATATTATCTTAACTCACTAAATAATATTAAGAACCTTAAAACTTATAGATAAAGTTTTTTAAGTTCTATATAGCTATAAAGAGTTTATTTATAAACCTAATACTAATAAATAGTAAAGAATAATAGCTATATTCTAACTATAAATTAGTAGAAGTATAGAAAATTCTGAAAGTAATATAAGGAACTTAAAAATATATTTATCCTTTTTATAAAGTAGAATAAAGCTTCCAATTTAGCCTAGAAAGTAGTATCTAATTTATAATAATATAATAAAGAAGATAAGGAAGAATTATATATAAAATCAGAAACTCCAGAATAGCTTATTAAGCTAAAGGAAGTCTTATAGGATTAATAAGTCTAATAATATTAACTTACTTAACTTTTATTAAGAAGTAGTAAAATAATATAAGAAGAGGTAAGTTAATAAAGAAATAGATAACTTATAAAATAGAAAGATTTACAGAAAGATAATAAAAATATTATATAATATATTATAATAAAGAAGTAGTAAGATAGGGAAAGCTATAGAAGATATAGGTTTATACTACTAATATTAGGGTCTAAGAGAGAGAAATAAATTTATAAGTCTAACTTTATATAAGAATAAGAATAGAATATTTAGAGAAACTTAGGAAGAGAATATTAGAGGAATTAGCTTTAATTAAAGTAGCTACCTTCTTATATAATTTTAAGATTCACTTTGCTACTATATATTAATAATTAAAAAATAATTAAAATTATAATAATTACTATAATAACTACTAAATAGTTAAATACTAAAAAAGAGAAAGTTTCTAAGTTTCTCTAACTAACTACTACTAATTCCCCCTTTAATAATTTAACTTTTAAGAAAATCTAACTTTATATAATAAATATTCTAGAGGAATTAAGTAATACTTCTTTATCTAACTATAATATAGACTAAACTTATTAAATACCTACCTCTAAGGTTTTCAATATTTTACTTAACTATCTAATAACTATAGGGAATTTTATAATACTCTCTAAACTTCAGTCTATCTAGTTAATAATAATAAAGATAGTTCCTTAGTCTGAGAATACTTTTAAGTTTATAGATAATAATATTTCTAACTTCCTAAACAATTATAAAGCTATATCTAAGATATTATATAAGTTAAAATATAAAATAGTTACTAAAATCTCCTTTTACTATAGTATATAATATATTTATACTATTAAAGTTATAATAGCTAATAAGTTTACTTAGTAAGTAGCTAAAGATAATCTAATAAATATCTATAGTATTATAAACTTTATAGCTAGCTATAACCCTAATAAGGAACTTTATATTATAAGCTATAATATTAACCTAGTTTCTAATAACGTATTTAAAGTAGTTAACTACCTAATCACTATAAATAACCTTCAAGAGAAAGTAAGAATCTATAGGGATATTACTTTACCTAATACTAATTTTATCTATATCTCTCTATACTAACTTCCACTTTAATTCCTTAAGGAGATTACCAGAAACCTTTACTATAAAATTCCTTAACTAGTTGAAATATTCTAGTATTCTTTTAAGTATTTACTAACCTAATGGGTAGGTAACTAAACTCTCCTTAAGTAATTAACTAGTTAGCTAGCTTCTATAAGAACTTTAGTAACTTCTATAAATATAACCTTCCAGTTAAAAGTTATAAAAGCTACTAAGAAAGCTAATATAGTTATAGATAAACTTAACCTTAATAGTAAGTAGCTTTTAAGTTAGTTTAAAAACCTAAATCTTAACTAGATAATTATTATTAAGATAGAAGTTAGCTTACAGAAACTTATAAATAATTTTAGAGAGTCTTAAAGCTTAATAGTAGAATTATATACTATTAAGTTAAGTAACTATAATAGTTATATAGTTTATATTATAGATTCAGTAGTTTAATATAGTAATATCTATAGAGGCTAGCTTTTTAGAGGAGAAAGAGGTAAATTTCAGAATTAATCTAGTTTTTAGAATAATAAGTATTAGGATTAATTTATATTGATTATTTCCTCACTATATTACTAATATAGAATAAATAGCTACTAGAAGTTTAAATACTAATAGCTTTTATAGTATACTTCTAAAAGTATCTACTACTTTAATATACTTAACTACTATTATTATATTAAATAGATTCATGAAAGTCTAGAAAGAATTAAAAGTAATATTATTTTTAATAATTAAGCTAGTAACTAGCCTAATTATAAGATAGTTCTTCTCTTTATTACTAAAAAGCTTTAGTAGTTCCTAATAGTTTTATTAGTATTATCCTATAGGTAAACTTGGTATATTAACTTCCCGATCCTACTATAATAATATAACTAAAGTAAGATATAGTAGTAGTTTACTAATACTAGATTTCAGAATAAATACTAAACTACTTAAACTTAATTAATAATATCTACCTCTATAAAGGTTCTATAGAGAAGCTAGCTGTTAGTAGAGAGAAGGGAAAGTTAGATAGAATATATTTATATAGTTCTAGATATTATAGTAATTAGCTTTATATTAATAGAGTATATTAATATAGTTTCAGAAAAAGTTTAGATAAAGATTATTTCTGAAGAGGTTAAAATAGTAGAAAGAATAAAGCTAACTAATAACTACTATTTACTATATAACTTATATAAGCTAAAAACTACTATATTTATAAACCTAATTACTATATACTAAAAGCCTGTAACTATATAGATATTTAAAAATATAAGAGTGATAAAACTTATATTTAATAATAAAAAGATACTACCTAATGTAGAGAAGCTACCTTACTAATAACCTACTTAGAAAAGTAGTAAGGGTAAAACCTCGATATTTATAATTCTAATTAGTAAAGAAAACTTAAACCTTATATATTATATTTATTATAAGAAGGTTAGTAGGTAAGTTTTAGTTTCTAAGAAGCTACTTTACTACAATTAATCTATATATACTTAGGTTAGCTATAAGTATATAAAGATAGTTATAGATAGCTATTTTAATAATAAAGAAACTTGGAATATCTTCCTTTCTGTAGATAAGAACTTTATAGAACTATATAATAAAGTTAGAAAGTAAAGTTAGATAATCTGCAAATAGATAGAGTACTGAAATTGTAAGTATGCTAAGCTATAAATAATAATAACCTCTCTATCTTCTCAAATATTTAATAATATAGAAGAAGTATATTTACAGACTTAACTTAGTAATATTATATAAAGTTATAATATAGATATTAAGGTAGTAAGCTTTATAGTTAAGATTATCTTTATAGTAAATCAGATAATAATAACTTTAGCGACAGTCTATAACTTTATTATAATATATTTCTAAACTGATATTTAATTCATAGGTTTAGTAGACTCTAAAGTTTATAGACTTATTAATATAAACTCTATAATTAATATTATCTCTAAGAAGTATATATAGGTAGCTAATTTATAATTCTATATAACTCTAATAAGACTAAGTCTCTATAATATTACTGGTATTAGTTATATAACTAATTTCGCTAAAGTAATAATAGAGGATATTTAGTTAGGTAACTACTATATCCCTAATATAGGATTTTTCATTATATTTAAGGGTTATACTATGAAGAATTTAGTTTTAAATACTCTATTTGTTGTTAAGACTAAAATAATACTAAACTACACTCTAAACTAAATTATAAGTATATTTTAGTCTAGAAATAATAGGCTGAATATTCTACTATTATTTTATATACTTAGCTTGATAGTAAAGTTCTATAATATTATTATAGATATAGGTAGTTTTAACTAAATTTAAAAAATATATAATCTTTCTCTTTCTGTAAGAGAGAAAAATTAGTAACTTCTACTAATAATCTTATATTAGTAGAAAGTGTTTTTTTTATATAAAGAGATAATTAACGTAAGGAAAAGGAGAAAGAAAAGTTAGATATACTACTATCTAACTTTAATTTAGATTTTGCAGATTTTATATTATAGCTATAAGATTAAATACTAGAAGAGATTTAGATATAGCTAGATAATAATAAAGAAGTTATTATAGTAATTAATAATTTAGAGAAGAAGTTTTAGGAGATTCTAGAGGTTTCAGTTTACTAAGCTATAAAGTTAAAGGTTCAGGAGATTTGCTATATTATTATATCTCTTAGAAAATATAATCTAGACTGCCTATCCTATAATAGTAAGTATCCCTATAGTTTTTATAAATTTAAACTATCAGTATAGTAAGCTTTAGTGAGAGGAAAGAAAGGTTAGAAAAGTTTATATTATAGAGGCTAGGAGGTAGTAGTAATACTAAATACTATATTTAACAGATAGAAGGAAAACTTCCCACATATAACTAAATATATAGTAATAGTAAATATATAAGGAGAATCAGTTAAAAATATTAATATAATATATAAGATAAAAAATAAGAGAATTAATATAATTTATTGTATACTATTAAATAGAATAATTCTAGAAAGTAACTTTAAGTGGAAACTAAAAGTATAAATAAAAGTGGAGAAAATTATTAAGAATAATTCTAATGAATAATTTATAGATATAATTATACTAAAGTTTTTAAAAAGTACTACTAGGGAATATTTAACTTTAGAATATCTAAATAAAATTATGGATTCAGGATATTACTTACGTAAGCTAGAGAAAGAAATTCTAGTGGAAATTCTAAAAGTATAAAAGTAAGGTTTAGCTTATAACTTCAGCTATTATAGTAAGCTACTAAAGTTAGTAATATTACTGTAGATAATAAAGATTATCTTATATAAATTTTGTAAATAAGGTTTATCCTAATTCCCAAGGAACTAATTGAAAATATTATTAAGATCCTTAGAATTTGTAATTAGAATGAGATTCTGAAGTATAATTATGCTGTATACTAAAATTCTTTCTTTCTTATTAGGAAGAAGAATAGTAAGATAAAACTTATTAACTGAACTATAAAAATTAACGGTATTATAATTTAAGATATAAAGTTATTATTTAGGGTAAATAAGTTCTCAGAAAATTTTAGTATATATAAGCTTTTATTCTTTCTTAATATTTTCTTAAGTTATAATTAGATTTCTCTTAATCTAAAAAGTAGGGACTTAACTATATTTATAATTCTATTAGGTTTACTAAGATACTATATTTTATCTATAGGAGATACTAATTTTATTACTTAGTTTATAAGAATTATAATATAAATCCTCTATAACTTAATTTCTAACTATTATAAGGCTTTCCTAGAGAATATTATAATTAAGAGGCTAATAATAATATATAATAGAGAAGATAACTTATATTACCTAATTATTTACAGATATATTCTGAAGTATATTTAGAATATTAATAGGATCCTAGTAAATATTAAACTTACTAGCTATATTATTATAGTAGTAAAATTAGAGTAAGTATAGGAAACTATTATTATTATAAGTTATATTTATAGAATATATAGCTAATAACCTAAAGAGTCTAAAATTACTAAGATTAAGAAATAGAAAGTATATTATAATATCTCTGAAGTTTATTTATTTCTAAGTATTACTACCTTTTATTAGGTTTAAGTGAAAGACTATTCTGCTATTATCTAGCTACTTATTAACTTACTTAAGAAGAATATCCCTTTTCAATAGCTTAACTTTCAGAAGATAGTAATAAGCTAGCTGCAGGATAAGTTTTATAGTACTCCTATACTTATTTTTATTAACTATAGTTAAAAAGGATATTAGATTTACTTAATAATAGATACTAATAGAACTAGCTAGAATATAGTTCTTAGATAATTTATTGAATAGAAGAAGGTTATTACTTACTATAAGAGTAGTTTATTTACAGACTTAGAGTTTAATTATAATATAGGAAAGAAAAAGTTTCAGAATATATCAAAAATCTTAAAGTAGATTTATAACTATCTATATAGCTAGTATTTCTTACTAGAGATAGATTTAGAAATACTAGTAACTTAGCTTAATAATATAGCCTCAGATTTTCTAAATGTTCTTATTATTTGCTGGATATCTTAGATATAGATATTTAACTTTAAAGTCTATTATATTAGTAAAACAGTAAATTTAGTAGCTAATAGGTTATTTCAGAAACTGTCGGTTACACTATACTGTAGGGTATGCGGTAACCGTACGCGCTGCTATATATATAGTAGTATGCCCTCTAGAGCCTACTAGCTATAGGTGCCTAGCATCCGGCGTCAGCTATAGCCGAATAGTATAGTAATTAGTAAGTAATTACTATACTATAGATCTAGAGCCTTATATAACGCTAAACGCCACGTAATATAATAATAATAATAACTGAAAACTAAAATACTAGTTTATATCTATATAATAAGATTATATATAATATATAATTATCCTGATAATTAAACTAACACTAATTAGTAGTTAGCCTAACTATTATATTATTATACTGCAGATTAGTAATACCTATTATACTAGAAGAAGTAATTATAAAATCCTACACCTAAGGTCTATATAAGGTAAAAGATCGTAAGATTATTACTTAGATATTTCAGACTCTCTCTACTCTATAACTCTACTAGAAGCCTCTAAACTGTATAAAAACCTCTTAAGGAGACTATTATTAAGATTTAAGATTAGGCTCTTACTATAATTAAAATCAAGATACTTCTTATAGCTTTACTAAAACCTAAAATTAAACTCTTAGTATTAATAACTAGAGTATATTCAGTAAATATAATAGCTATTTTTAAGCTTTACTAGATTCTTTAGTACTAGAGATTTATAATATCTCTAATTTTAACTTCTTAAGAAACCTATATAGCTTCTTAAAAACTCTTCCTCTATCTCTCTCTATATAAATTCAGTAAAGTTAATAATCCCTCCTTACTTTATATCTAACTAGCTTTTATAATAATAATTAATATAACCTCTAAGGTTAAAATATCCTTATTAAATACCTCTACCCCCACCCCTATAATAATAGTTTATATAGATATTATTATATTTATAAAACTCTCCCACTATTTAGATATCAAGTTATTTAGAAGGATCTAAAATATTAACTATACTAATATTATATTAAATAATATTATATAAGTCTCTAACTATATTACTTACTATATAGCTTTATATAAGAAGCTAGAAATATATAGCTAAAAGCTTTTTTTAAATATTCTAAAGTAATTTTAAGAATTAACCTAAAATAATATAATAATTAAGCTATATAATAATTATATACTACTTTAGAAACCACTTTATAAACTATAGAGTGAAGATTCTAATTACTAGTAGCTATATTTATATCTATTTTCCGCTACTTACTAACTAAAAAGACTTTAATATATAGATTCTTAAAAGTATTATAGAAATTAGTAAACAGTATCTAGCCCTCAAAATTAGCCTAAAATACTTCTCTAATCTCTTTAATAATATAATATCTACTAAATAATATCTAATATTACCCTCCTATAAAGTTAAACCTAAAGTTAAAAATATAATACTAGTAGTATTCTTGCTATAAGAAGTTAAAAAGAGATACTTACAGCTAACTTAAGTAACCTATATACTTATAATATAAAATAAGAAACCTCTAATATAAATATCAGTCTTACTAGCCTCCTATTCAACTATCTTAGAGCTTCTCTAATATTAAGAGAACTACTAAGATCCCAGCTAAAACTAACCTAAATATTAAGAATACCCCCTATATATTACTACTACTACTTTTTTTAATAATATATCCACTAAATATACTATAGACCTCACAAAATTATATAATAAAAATATAAAGTATAGTTGAAACCTCTATAATATCCTTAAGTTTAAAATCTATATTTTTTATAATTACTATTTTAAGTTTAGTATTCTATAGTATATATAGGTAGAACTTTTTTTAATTATACTTAAAGATAATACTTTCAAATTCTACTTTAACTACTTAAATATCTCAAATATTAACCTTATATTTAACCAGATAGTCTAATCGGTTAAGAATTACTTTAAGAATAACGAGAATTAATAGCTTTATCTCTCTAACTAGCAAAATACTATTTTTTGAAATATTATTACTGAAAACTCTAATAAAAGTAAAAAGAAGGCCTTTAAGCTCCTAATCTCAAAACTTATATATATCTAAGAAACTTTCCCTACTAAAATCTAAATAGATAATATCTTCTACCTCTAGCTTATAAATATATACTGCAGTATACTAGAATACTAGTTAACTTTCTTTAACTTTATAGTAATCTCCTAGAGTTTTTATAACTAATTAAGATTCACTATAAGTAATTTCTTATTAATCTAAAAAGTATAATATATATAAGATAATAGAGATAACTACTAGAGGGTAGCTAGAAACTAATTTTAGACTGACTATATATATAACTTACCTTAAGGTAACCTTTAAGACTATAGCTATACCTCTATATATATATAACCTTACGCTCTAAGTGGCTATTACTTACTTCTAATATCTATATACAGCTATATTAATTAAAAATACTATATATATAGTAAACCTAGTTATTAATCTATAAAGTATACTCTTAAGGAGAGATATACCTTATTTAATAAGTATAAGTTAACTACTAACCCCAAAGTATACTCTATAGTAGTATACTAAACTTTCCTTATAAGCTATAAAAATATTAATAACCTTAATAATAATAGCCTTAAGGCTTCACTAGAGACTAATATTAATAAAGATATTATTATATAATATTAAATAAATATTAACTTTAAGGAGAGTCACTCTATAGAATCTACTCTAAAGATATTTTTCATATTATTTTATAGTAAAAAACCTATTACTCTAGATAGAGGTAAAATTACTAGAATCCTCTAAGATTAAGTAATAGTCTATATCCTTACTAAAAGTATTATTACTAATAGTAAACTTACAGATAGTATTACTATTTCTATATATATCTTTATACTTAAAAGCTACTCCTTAAATACTAATTTTTAAAGTATTCTATCTAATTTAAACACTACTAGCTTCTTAACTATTAGGTACTTTCAGTTTACTATATTAAAGTAATTAGTTATCCCCTCTATTATTCTTATACCTCTAAAAAGTAAACTAATTATAATATATCTTAGAGAAGTAGCTTCTATTATAATACTTAGAATAATTAATATATTTATACTACTTAATATTATTATATTTTATATTATCTCTTATAATATATCCTTCCTCCTCTATCTTATAGATATAGATTACCTTAATATTATATTCAATAATATCTATAATAAGCTCTACTAAAGTAAAAAGATTACATCTATTATTTAAAAATAGAAATATCTATAGATATTCCTTAATAAAGAAAGAATAATTACTTTTATATACCTTATAGAGATAGAGATATAGAGATTCTACTACTACTTCAGACATCTAACTATAATATACTTCTATAATATCCTTAATAAAGTAGGATATCCAGTAAAATAGTATACTCTTAAAACTCTCGAGAGATATTACTACTACTACTAAATATATAGTATAGCTTCCTTATAATTTTATTTTACTATTTAGAGTAATATTAACTTCAACTTTAAAATTATTATTAATATTATTTATATTAATAACTATAATATACTCTATATTATTAATATTACTATAGTATTTAATATTACTTAACTTTTATCTAACCCATTAATAAAAGTAATATAGAAAGCTTTTAAGATATATTAGATTAATATATATTAAAATACGCCTAATTTTATTACTACTAACATAAATATAACTTTTTAATCTAAAAACTTTAGATTAGAAGTAAGAACTATAGAATTAATAGTTTATATTATACTTATTAAGGTATATAATAGTATTAGTAAAATTAAGTATTATTATATACTCCTCTATTATATATATAAGATTTACTATATAAAGCTTCCTACTACTACTTAAGAGGTATCTTTTCAGGTAGTATATAAGATAATTAATAATATTACTAGCCTGAATAGCTTTATACTGATATTATTTATTTTTAGAGTATACTTACACCCTACAGAAAATTCAGCTTCCTCTCTAGATATTATTACCTAAATTTAAGCTATACGTAAGGTTACAGAAGAGATCTACTATAAGTATACTAAATATATTATTAATATTATTTTACTAATATATAATAGCCTTAATATCCTTTATATAATAATCTTTCTGCTTCAGACTTTTATATATATATAGTAAGAGAAAAAGAGCTAGTAAGAACTATACTTTCTTATTATTACTTATAGTGAGACTTATATTCTCAAGCTACCTTATAGTTCTTAAGAGTTTCAGTTAATAGCTATAAAATAGTATTTTAAAGGTAATACATAAGAGATTGATAATAATGTAGCTGAAGCTATAGCTTTATGAAAGCTAGTATTTATAGCTTTATATACTAACCTTCAGTTAGGCTAAGGATCTCTAAGTAACCTAATAGTAAATAGAAGCTTATAATCCTATATAGCTACTTCAATTTTATCTATAGCTATTCCTAAATCACTGAATATATAGCTAATATCTCACACTACCTCTACCTTAAGAGATAATAATATCTTCCTCTCTCCAGTAGTTAGTAATTTAATATATTAACTATAAATAACTTAGATTACACTAGAGTTTCTAAGTTATATAACTTACAGATATATAGTTAGTTTACTACCTCTAGAGTTTAATTAAGAAGCTTATTTTATAAAATACTTTATAGCTAAGAAGTAGTTAGATCTAGTATTCTTACTTACTTTCTATATAAAAAGTGTAATTATAATATCTAGCTTATTATTTAAAAAGTTAATTAAGAAGAAAGTTAAGCATATTATAGATAATAATATTATAAAGATTATTTGATATAACCTTATCCTCTATAAAGACTATAAGTATTTTAAGTTTTATATTATTAATAAGATTAAAAATAAGAATATTAATAAGATATATAAGAAGTTGAGACTTATAATCTAAGGCTTTAGAGACTATAGTAAGTTTAAGATATTAATATAAATACTAATAATCTAGTGAAGCAGCTAATAGTTAATTTTAACTATAGCTCTAACCCTCCTTAAATATAAAGATATAATAATATAGTTTTATAATATTACTTAAACTTATATTTAAGCTAAAATAGAACTTATAAAGCTTATTATAGTTAAACTATCTTTATATTTTAAAGGATAATATCCTCTAAACTCTATAATAATTATCATTAAGTTACTCTATAATCTTACTAAAACTAGAATCTACTAGTAGGTAACTTACTCTATATACTATAAGAAAAAGTTATAAATAGAAATTTTAATATATAACCTATACTTCCTTATCTTATATACTTAAAATAATATTTTCAGCCTTATTAATATATAAACTAATAATATCTTTAGCTTCTCTAATATAATATTCTCTCACTGAGAGGATAAGAAGCTTAAAAAGCTTTATTTAGAGTGAAACCTAAGATCATACTCTTAGAGACTATACCCCTTATATTTAATAGAGGTATCTTATTGCTCTATAGTGATTACCTCTATTCATACTAAAAATACTAAAGGTAAAAGTTAGCCCTTATTGATATATATATTACATTTAAGGCACTTTAGAAGGTATATATTAAATAATATATATATAGTATATATTTTACCTCTATTTATTAGCTAGAGGCTTTATTTAACCTCTTATATATAGTATAAAAGTAACAATCTTTAAGTAATAATACTACTGTATTTAATAAATAACCTAAGTAGTAAATAGAGTATCTTAACTGAAACTTTAACTTTATATTACTTAATCTCTCTAAGGTATATTTTTATATTTTTATTAATAGCGTTTTTACTGATAATATTAACTTTTTATCTTAACTGGGATTTATAATAATCCTAAGTTAGAAGACTATAATTAGTAATAGTTAGTTTAACCTCTATAGTAATCTTATATACTATTTATCTACTAAAAGTAAGAAAGTTACTAGGAGTATATTTACCTCAGAGATCTATACTATAGTAGCTAATATAGACTTTACCTATACTATAGGTATATTATTTAAGAAGATTCTTAAATACTAAAAGTTTCTTTAGATTCTAATTATTATATATATTAACTTATACTTATTTTATAAATATTTTATAAAGCTTAGTATTACTAAAGAGAAGTATCTAATAACTAATATTATAGTATTAAGGTAGTTATATAAGTATTATAAGCTCTATAAAGTGCGGTAGATTAATAGAGATAATAATATTACTAATACTTTCATAAAGGATATTCTAAACTGTATTCTTAAGAGATTTATTAATTTAAACTATATAACTATTTAAATAGAGGGATAGGTAACTTAAGTAGAATAGATAAATAGGTATTTGGACGTTATTTAGGTAAAAGGATATAGATTATAAGAGATACTATTTTTTATATAAATAGATAGGTATTAGAGTATAGGATAAAAAGAAAAGTTACTAATATTAGTTAAATTATACTATAGGGTATATTGTAACTATATATACTACTATATATATAGCAGTATACTCTCTAGAGCTTACTAGCTATAGATACCTAGTATCCAGCATTAACTGTAGCTGAATAGTATGGTAATTAGTAAGTAATTACTATACTGTAGATCTAGAGCTTTATGTGGCGCTATATACTATATAACGTAGTAATAATAATAACTAAAAACTAGAACACCAGTTTGCATCTATATGACGAGATTATATACAGTATACAATTACCCTAATAATTAAACTAACAGAAACCTTCCAGACTCTCTAATAAAGTAAATAATATAGGAGAGAGTGATATTAATAACTAAATTAATAAGTAAATCTTCTTTATAGATATAAGTACTTAAGCTTTCTTTAATAAAGTTTATTTCCTTAGAGATAGGTAATATATTAAGGAGGTTTTTAATATAGATATTACTCTAGTTATTAGTAGTAATATAAACTTAGAACTAATAATCCCTAGTGTTATATTAAGTAATTTTCAGACTTAATTTCATGAACTTTAGTAGACTACTTACTATTTAGTAATTCTAAAGAAGTTACCTTGTATTAACCTAACCTATTTTAGATCCTTTAGATATAAAATATTAACTTTTTAACTATATAATTAACTACTTTTCACTAAAGCTACTTTATATAAACTGACGCTATAGTAAGTAGAAGATAATCTTATAATTTATTAGAAGTTTATTACTATAGTATATAATAAAGGTAAGTACTATAGCTGAGAAGTTATCTTTTACAGGCTAGCTGACTAATACTACCAGATAGATTTATATAGGGAGGTCCGTAAGGTAGTAAAATACTATCTAGACTGTTAATTATATTAAGCCTAATATACTGATAACCTTTATAGCTTTATAACTCTATAAGGATATCTATTTAGCTATATTAATTTAGATACTCAGAAAGTAGGTAAGTAATACCTTATTAAAGCTAGAGACACTTTTATAAATTAGCTAGAGGTATAATAGCTAAATAGAGTAATATTAAAAACTATTATAAAATCCCTATAAGAAGAAGTTATTATATAATATAATCTCTACAATATACTTATTATCGATAGTAGCCCTAAGGATAAGTAATATATTATTAAGTTCAATAAGTAGTATAGTATAAAGTAATATATTATCTCTATCTATTACTTATAGGCTAATAGAAGTATTAAAGTTAGTTACCAACTAATTACTTATATTGTATCAGTATAGATAGTAGGGAATAGTAATAAAGATCCTTACTTCCTACTATCTGCAGTATTATTTATAGATTAGATAATAGTTTAAACTTTAATAGAATATACCCTCTTTTACTTTAAGTATAAATATAAAGTAATTATATTAATTAAGATACTAATACTTATATAGAAAGTTTTAGACTAAATATTAGTATAAATAAAAGAAGAGGAATTATAACTATAGATTAGAATATTTACTTAGCTAGAGAAGAATGGAGAGAATACTATAAGGATAATTATAAACTAATATTAGAAAGTAGCTAATAGTTTTAATACTTATCAGGCTAATATTCTTTAAGACGATAGACTAGAAGTTAGAAATCTTATATCAATTTATAATATAAAGTAGACTATTAATAAATTATTAAAGTATAAGTTTAAATACTAATAAACTTAGTTCTTTTATATATTATTATATATACTAGAGAGACTGATAGTTTGCTCTCTATTGTAACTATTAGTGGATATATTACTTCCTGAAGTATAATTTCAGTTCTCCTACCCCCCTGCTAACTGCTATAGCTAGCTTTAAGTTAATCTGGGGCTGAACTTCTTATAGCTATAGTCGCTAGTATACCTACCCTACGTTAATCTTTTTAATAATAAATAACTGATAACTCCTTCTGTATTAACTTTACGCCCTTATAGCCTCATATCCTAACACTATATATTATTTAAATATCTCAAGAGATTTAATTACTACTAACTATAGCTACTCTATTTGAATACTTATTATAACCTTAATATCTGTAATTTTGATATCCTCCAGACCCTCTAGATAAAGCTTCACGCCCCTAATGTAAAGGTTTTCTACTACCGAAATAAAAGTTTTCCGCTACTGATATAAGTTAATTTATAATCTCTATATAAGTATAGTGGGACTCAGTTTGTTTTTGTTAGTAAATAATCTTAATATTTTAAATAGATTAAGTATAGCTAATATATAAATAATAATAGTATAGATATAGATATATTTAGTATAGTTATATAGTATCTAAAATTCTATTAATTATAATGCTATAATATTCTAAGGTATTTAGTAATTCAAATAGTATATTAATATTAGCATACTATTTAATTAATAACTAGTTTCTGAAATTATTAGCTTAGTATAGTATATTATGGGATAGTTAGATAATTTTCTTCTGAATTTCTAGAGTTTGCCTGTTAATATCAGTATTTATAATATTATTTAGGCTCTCTAGAAGATATTAATATTTTTAGTTATAGAGGTTATAATAGAATATATAGTTCCCGCTATTATATTCTCCTGGTTGTGGGTGGCTATATAGATTTAAGGGGAATTTTAGTTTTATTATAAAGATATAGATATAGAAGAGCGATAAATTATAGAATATTTAGCTTTCAGCCCTCTATTTTATCCTATTTTTAAGAGGTTTATAAAAGTTCTTAACCCTATAACTTTAGTAGTTACTTTCAGCTATTTATATTAAGCCCTAGTTTTACTGGGGCTCTCACTATATAGATTGTTACTATAAGGTCTTCCTCTGCTATAAGGTTAAATATTATAACTAGAAGTATGATTATCCACGACAATAGGTAATTTTGTTACCGTTTAAACTAGTTATAAGTTAGTATTAATATAAATACTATTGCTAGGTAAACTTTACAGTTAGAAGTATATATAGAGTGAAGAGCTTAGGTATCACTATAGATACAGAGCAAAAGTAACCAAATTATTATATATACTAGACTCTTTCTTATATAAGCTAGTAACTCTATCCAGAGAAGAGATTTAAGATTTAACCTATAGTGGAAACTATTTATATTTATTTAAATACCAGCTAGATACTAGAAACCTACTAATCTGGATATTTATAGATTTAAACTAAAATTAGAACTAGAGAAAGTCTTTCTAGCTAAAAAGAAAACTAATAGTTATTAAGGAGGAAGAAAATATAGAAGAATCTATAGTTTCTAGTGAACGTAATAATAATAATAATATTATACTACTAACTTACAGATAAGTATATCTCTTAAATATTAGAAAGATTATTAATCTAATACTAAAGGATCCTATATTTAAGATATATCTTTTAGGTCTAAGTTTAGAGAGGAGGAAGATATATTTTAAATTACTACTCTAAAATTTGAATTTCTTACCTATTAGTATCTAAAGTATTTTTATATCAATTTATAAGCCTATAGGATAATTTTACTTATATTTTCTGTTCTATTTTACACTTTATAGAAAATCTATTTCTTTTACCTTAGGATTAGAAATCTTAAATCCTAAGGTATTCCTCTAAGCTTTAGGAAGGAAGACTATAGAAGTAGTATTACTATTTTACTATTTCTACTATTTCAAATAGTTAAAAGCTAGCTTTAGGTTTTAATAGCTAAAGTATTTTTATCTTTTTTTTATAAAGTAGAAGTATTTATATAATTATAAGCGGAGAAGTATATATTTAAGAGAATTTATTAAAAAATAAAAATAGTTAGAAGATTAGTTTCTATTAGTATTCGCAGATATATTATATATTTACTATTTCTTTTATTTTAGTATTCTTTTTATTTCTCTATATCTTAACTAAGAGTTTTCTACTGAATAACTATAATCTCTTATTATATCTTAATATCCTTTTAGATTCAAGAAAATAGCTTATCTTAAAGAAGCTAGAGAGGAGGCTTTTATATAAAAATATAGGTAGTATATACGAATATAATATCAGAAATATTATAGATTTTCTTTTATTTAGGAAAAGTAATATTAAGAAAGTAAGGGAAATTAAAGTAAACTACTTCTACTATTTTAGCTTTCTTAAAGTTCTGAGGAATTTTAGACTTAGGTATAGGGAAACTATTATATTTTTTTACACTCAGCTGATTAGTACTATTAGGATATATATAGCTATAACCCTATTACTATTAGACTCTAATATACTTAAAATTATAGATTCTTTAAATTTTATAGAAAAAGTAGTTAGTATAAAAAGTTCCAGAAAGGAAGATATACTTAAAATAGAGTTTATAAACCTAAAAGCTAATTTTATCTTTATATATAGTATAGGCTTACTCTTTATAATAACTATAAGATACTATATTCTAACTACTATACTTCTAGATAAAGAAGCTATATATAGCAGCTAGCTAACTGAGAATCCTTTAAGCTTACAAGCTATTAGGAAGAATAACACTCTAGTAAATAAAAACTTAATAATAGAGTATAAATATCCTTACAGTATATAAATAGACTCTCTTATAATCCTGATAACCTATAAGTATATACTAAAATATTATCGATATAACTTAAGGATCCTTATTCAACTGAAGCTAAAGTATAGATATGACCTTAAAGTATTTATTCTGAAGAATAATAAGATATAGAAATATAAAACTAGTAATTACCTAATAATTAGTTAGCTTATAAGGAAACGTTAGGTAAATAGAGAACTTACTATTAGCCTAACTAATAGAATTATAACCTATAGATATATACTACTTACTAGTTTCTGAAATATAAAGTAATTAATATTATAAATTATATAGAATATATTCAGTATGCTAAGTTTATATAAGTAAGAATTATTAATATTCTTACCTAAGATAAGATAATTATACTAAAATATAGCAGAAGAAAGTTAATTATAAATAAAATAAAATAGAAACTAAACAGTTATAAATAAGAGAGAGAAATTAAGTAGGTAAAAGTTAAAGGAAGTATTTTTATATCTCTCGCTATAGTAAATATATAGTTACAGCCAGTAAGTTACTAAAAACTAAACTAATTATAAAGAAGGAATCCTTTTATCTAAAGGAAAGATAATACCTCTTAAGTAAATTAGTCAAAAGCTATATATTTATAAACCTACAGACTATTTAACTAGATATCTTTACTCTTTAATAAGATTTTAACTTTCTTTCTCTTAATATTAATATTAATATTCCAGACTTCCTAAATCTACTAAATTACCTACTTTAATAAATACTTCTACTATTATAGATTTTATTAATTTTATAGTTTAAACCTATAAATTACCTTTATATTACTTTCTTAACCTTCTCTCTAACTTTTATCTACCTAATAATAGATTTCCCTTATAAGATTATAAGCTTAATAAAGTTACCTACTCCTAATAATACCTATATCTTAGATATTAATTAGTGCCGCTAGTAACTTACAGAGCTTAAAGCCTCCTGCCTGCTTCTGGATCTAAAGATTAAGATAAACTTACCCCTAATAATACCTTCTAGAAGCTAATTCTATTAAGAATACTTAGGGATTAATATAAACTAGTCTCCTCTTTAAACTAATATCTATAAAAAATAGCCTACTAACTTTAATATTAACTTTAAACTACTAATAGATAAGTTTCTTCACTAACTTAAACTAGAAAGTATTATAGTAATAAAACTTTTACTAAATTACTTCTAACTAACAGTAGTCTGGAATAACTACACTATAAATATAAATAAGCTCTCAGATTACCTTCTTAGTCTCTATAACCTCCTTAGCTAAATTAAGTAACAGAAAGAACTAATCTGGGATACTTAGGGTATACGCTTCTCCTAGGCAGAGTATTAAGAATAAATACAAAATACAATACAAATACAAAATACAAATACAAAATACAAAACAAATACAAATACATTACATGTATTTGTAATGTATTTGTATTTTTCAAAAATACATGAATTTGTAATAAAAGTATAAATACATGTATTTGTATTTGTATTTTTTGTAATTAAATACAAATTGAATTAATATTTTAAACTTAATTAATATAATACGTTTTTATTAAGTATAAATATTACATAAATAGTTTGCATTATTTAATAAAACTTTGATATTATACTTTTAATAGTAGTAAAATACTATAAATTACTAGAATATTCTAATATATATTATGTATAGTAAATATATTTTAATATAAGTATATATATTAGTATAATATCCAAAAGTACTTTCACTATACTACTTAATATATAAGATAAAGTATAAGATAAATATAATATCTAGATTTGAATAAAGTAATATACTACTACTATAGTAGATATAGGTTTAAAATCTCTATATAGAATATTACTACTAATTATTATGATTATCTAACTTTAAGAATATTTATAATATTATAGAAATTAGCTATAAGTAAAAGGTATTCAGTTTTAGAATACTAGATTTTAGCTATATAAAAAACCAATTGGAATTTTATATAATATATAAAATCTGTAATTCGTATTTAAATACAAAAAATACAAATATATTATATGTATTTATATTTGTAATGTATTTCTTTTTCAAAAAATACAAATACAAATACATGTATTTGTATTCTTTGTAATTGTGGAGAAAATACAAATACATGTATTTGTATTTGCTGTATTTGTATTTTTGAAATACTCTGCACCTAGGTAATATAAGACTATATAGTAGATATTCCAGTTTACTATATTAAAGCTAATAAAGACCTTTAGGTAGTAGTAATCCAGTATAGTAAAAAGTATAGGTAAAAGTAATTTATTATTTTACTTTTCCTCTATAGGCAAAGTAGTATTTTAATATAAATAGATCTTCTTATAAACTAATAATAAGGTTATATATAATACTATAATATATAATAGTCTAATAAGTAAGGTAAGGGGAAGTTTATTTTAGTATTAATATTTACAGACCTACATATAAGAAGTAGCAGAATAAAGTCATAATATTTAATAGCTAGATAGACTTATATTATATTAATCTCCAGCTGCCTTAAATAAACTTTACTAATAATCTTTTTAAACTGAATATAAGAAGTCCTCACTATTAGTAGGATCCCACTCAGAAGCTATAATTATAATAGTATACTAGCTACTTAGTAAGAAAAATTTACCTAAAAGTTTCACTCAGTTATACCTAAAAACCTGATACTAATACTAGATAGAGTAATATAGGAAGAATAAAATATAGAGTATTACTAGAATAATAAAGTTAATAAAAATAAGTAGATAAAGTAAATTCAGAATAATCTGGCTAAGTATTTAAATGTCACACTAGCTAAGATAACTATATTAACCTCTATATTAATGCTAATTTTAGTATTAAGTTTTATTTTAGTAAATAAAGTATAACTAACGTTAGAATTCTCTCAATAGTATTTGTAGACCCTATAGTTACTTATTAAGCTTAACCTTTTATTAAAGTTAGTCTGTAATATAATCTAGTATACTACTTATAGAGGTAGGCTTCTAGAAGTATAAATTAATTAGTTTCTGTAAATCCCTCTAGGAGGCTATAAGTAAAAAAATAGAAATATAGGGAGTTACTTTACCTTATCCCTAGCCTTTATAATCAGAAAGTTAATAGAAAGCCTTACTTTCTTAAAGCTAAAAGACTAGGGTTAGTTATTAATATACTAAATGAGGGAAGGAAACTTACACTAAATAATAAGTATGCTTTCACAGTAGAAGATTAGTATTAGAATAGCGAGAGTTTATAGAGCTATTTCCTGGGTTACTATAGTAAAAACCTAGAGATTAACTATTAAGATTCTATAATATAATAGTATATAGTTACAGAAAGTATTTACCTATATAATATTAAAGGTATTCTATAGATAGAAAAGTATTTAGACTTATAGAAACTAAATATCTTTCTTTATATAAGTTTATAAGGAAGCTCTACTATCTATTAGTCTACTAAACTAGTTAATTTATAATATTCAGAAAGTAGCTATAATACTAATAGTAGTCCTTTTAAGTATAGTTAGAGAGAAGTAGGTAACCTAATAACTAACCTATAGAATATAGATATTACTATATTCCTTATTAGTAATAATAATATATATTAGGTAAACCTTACAGTTAACTAAACTACTAGTAGAGTCTACTATTCTAACTTTATATAGGAAAACTCTAGTAATAATTATTTTATTAAAATAGTAAACTAATTATTATAATTCTACCTTAGCGTTAGAATATTACTAAATATAATTAAGTTATTATAGGCGAATACTTAGGTTATATCTATAGACCCTTAGTGTAACCTATTTACCTATAGTCTTTAAGTAGTAGAATAGTCTAGAGTATTTATTTAGGATAGAATCCTTAATATTATTAACTTTCTATAGTATTTTTTTAATAAGTAGTATTAGTAACTGGAGAAGGTTTCCTTAGTTTCACACTAAAGGTTAATTATTAGTAAGTGCTTTAAACTTTATATTAATATCTACAGAAATCCTCCCTTATAACTAGTAATATAGATTTAAGATAACTACTAATACTTCAGATACCTATCACTAGTTTCTAATAATACTTTATTATAGCTATCAGGAGAGTATTTATAGGCTTAAATATTAACCTAACCTAATATACTATAAAGGTTAACTATACTTAGATATAAGAAGATAATATTAAAACTACAGTAAATAGCCTAAAGTAGATTCTAATAATCTAATTCTACTTCTATAGTAGTCGTCTACTGAAACTTAAGGGTTAAACCTTCTTTATATAATCCTTCTAGATCTATATCCCTAATATCTATTTACTATATTCTCCCAGTATTAATACTCTATCTACTAAGGTAAATTCCACTATAAGCTAATTATTCTAGGCTGCGGAACTTTATATAACCCTCTGACTATATAAAAAAATAGTTTATATATTAGTAAATTAACTACTAGGTTTAGATTAAATAGAATATTCCTCCTAGGTTTACTATCTATATATTTTTATAACTACTATAATAGGGAAGTTAGCTGCAGCTAGTCTGAAAACTACTTTAGGATAACTATTAGTGTATATATAATAAGCAGATAAAGCTAGCTAGTAGAAATAAGATAAGAGAGAAGGATATACTGAAACAGTCAGAATAGAGATAATTAAGATATTATAAATAGTTTTATTAGATTTACAATATAGGGTTTACTATAAGTCTAAGGGGAGGATTATAATAAGCTTAAGCTTTAGCTGTAAGCCTCAGTTATTATATAAGTAGTATATATATATAGACTATAAACTTATTTCTATAATATTAAACTTAGGAATAGTAGCAGGATATATAGAATTTACATACTATACTACCTTTTATAATCTAAAGTACTACTTTTATAATTGAGACGCTCTTTATACTATAGATCTGCGAACATAATATACTTTATTTAATATATTTTTCTAGAGTTTTCCCCCTATTTTCTATTACCGAAGGATTAAGCTTAGGGAAAGTTATTTTACTTATTTATTTTAGTTATTCCAGCCTAAGTAACTAACGTCTATTTTAATACTATTTTTACTTAATAAGAGGATTCAAAACTAGTAAAAACTTTTCTTATAGTAAAATCTAAGATTTTACTTATAAAGTTAATATTATTAGTTACTAGAGGTTAGCTATAAGAGGGATCTTAGTGGTGCCTAAATAGGTTTATAATAAATTTAAAGAGTTTACACTTAGGGTGAAAACTCTTTACTAGACTGTAGATATAGTAGCTATATAGAGCCTTAGTAGTTATATACTATATAAGCCTTAAAGCTTAAGTCTGTAATATACTTCCTACTAATCCCTCTTTCTATCACTATAGTAATAACAACTATCGCAAGCCTTAAGCTTACTTAGTTATATATTAACCTCCAGCTAGTAGCAAAAATTAGCTACTACTATATCTTTCTAATATACTTCTAATATTAGATAGTGTAACTAATAATAAAAATTAAATTACTCTATATCTAAATTAGTAATTAAGTGATTTAGTATTTTAACTGATTCTTCCTTATAGCTATAAAATAAATTTTCCTCTTTTCTACTCTCTATATCTTTCTTTCCTTTAATATATAATCTAACCTCCCCTTTCTATATCTATCCTAATACTACTAAATTACTATAACTTTACCCTCTTTCTTTATTACTAATATTATATCTACTACTATTAGTCTTCTGAATAATCTCCCTAAGCTTCCTCCTCTTTATACTTATAGTAGTTATATTATTAAAGGTAATTCTAATAATAAGTTTAATCTCCCCCCCTAGTTAGTTCCTTCTATCTACCTTCTATATTATATTAAGTAGAATTATATTAGGAAGTTATAATTTTATATATTTAGTAGTAATTTCCCCTACTATTAATATCTTATAATAAAGAGTAAATATAGATAGAGTTATAACCTCTTTACTGTAAATACTAAGTTTTATACTACTAGTTACTAAATTAATAATCTAATTACTATAGGCTAAACTATCCTTATAGAGAATATAGCTTCTACTAATATAAGTAGCTCTAAAGGTTATTATATTTATATCCTATTAGCTACCTTCTCTACTACAGTCTAATACTATAATAAATATCTCCATTATATTTAGTAGGAGCTTCTAGTATATATTACTACTATATCTATAATTCCCTCTATCTATAGTAAGAATATCCTTACTTCCACTTCTATCTTTAACCTGTAGTAGTTTACTATTAGCCTTACTAATATTATATTAAGAGTAGTAAGTTATCTTCTTCCTTCCTTTCCTTCTTTATTAAACTAATATTCTATAGTAGGATATTATAATATATTTTAATATTTAAAATATCTTCTATTACTACTGTAACTATATTTTTAGCTTTACTGAAAGTAGTTCTCCTATTTATTATAACTATATTATTACTACTACTTACTTCTAGTTTGAATATTCTAGTTATAAGGAAGAGCTTCTAATTACTACTAAGAGTAATAAAGAGAAGAAAGAGATATAGGAGGATAATAGTATTTTTAGTGATAATAAGTAAACTTTTAGATTATAGTTTAGTAATTTATTCTATTTATTATAGTTTCTAGCTTATAGTCTATATAGTCTTTTACTATTAGTAAATTAACTTTAGTTTATTACTTTCCCTAATATTTCTATATTATAATTTAAAATATAATACTACCTTATTATTAATAAGGTTTTCTAGTAGTTTTTATATTAGAGTATTATATTCCTTTTATTTTACTAATATATTTTAGTTATATTCTTATTCTAGAATATTCTTTATAGTGAGAATTTCTTCTACTTTATATTCCTCCTATATTTCTCTATCTTTCTTTACTAATACTAAAATAGAATTAAAGTAAGTATCTATATATTACTATAAAGATAAAATATTATCCTTAGTCTATTTAATAAAGTTAATATAAAATATAAAATATATACCTACTAGAATATTAAATATAATATTAAATAGGTTTAGTATATTAATAATATAGTATTTATAAACTACTTAATTAAGCTTCTTATTAAGCTAGTTTATTTTAATATAATATAATAAAAGCTAAACTTTATTATCTATCTGGAATCTTTCTACTACTTATTACCTCTAGTTTATATCTATCTTATTATACTATTATATATATATTATTACTATTTAGATAAAGATAATATTTTCCTTAAAGTAAGTAAGGAATATTAAAATCCTCCTAGAGTCTGAGAGGGTAGAGTAAATCTTAACCTGAGGGGATAGAATTAATATTACTTTAAAGTTATTTAGAAGTTTATTAAAGTTTATTTTAGTAATAAAAGAGTCTCTATTATCTAATACTAATTAATATATAGTAATATATAATAGTTAGTCTAACTATAAGAAAATAATATATATTTATAGGAAAATCTGGATCTCTAATATTATCTATTCTATCCTACTATCTATCTGAAAGTAGAATAATATTAAGAGTAGTTATTATATCTCTATAAGTTAATATAATATTAACTAGAAGATATTTATTTAGTCTAAACTATAGTTAGTAATACTTAATATAGAAAATCTATAGAATTACTATTAAGTATTCTGGAAATATTTTATATATACTTCTATAAATATTAATATTATTTCCTTAAGCTGGATATACTTAGATAATTAGTCTATAATAACTATAAGGAACCTAAGGTCCTTATCTCTTATAGATAGTAGCTTTATTATAAAATTAATAGAGATCTAGAATTAGAACTAATTAGGAATCAGGAGAAACTATAAGAATCTCTAATAATATTACTAACTTTTATATAAATAGTAGTAGATATTATATATCTATATAAACTATTTAATATCTTTTAATATTCTATCTTAATATTAGTCTTATAAGAGAATTATAAACGTTAAGTTAACCTCTAAGTAGCTAAAAACAGGGAAGTTATAAACTATCTGAAAGATTATAGTTATTAGTAGTTTATATTTTAGAACTCAGATTTAACTTTAGTATAATAATATTCTATTAGATTCTATTAAGTAGTTAGCTATCTATATCTTTATATTTACTATAAGTAGGAATATTTTTAATATCTATTAGACTATTTTAAGGTGGATTCAATATATTAATATTACTATAATCTTTTAGTTCTATAAAGTAGATAGTATAGTATCCTTAAAAATAGTATATCTATTTAGTAATCTGTTAGTAGCTTATTAGTAATATATCTCTCCTACTATAGTATCTATATAGTATATATCTAGTAATTTACTAATATTTTATTAGTAGTATATCTCCTCTAATATAACTTCTAAATCCTCCTCTTTAATCTTAGTAGTTCTAATTAAAACTATTTAGGAGGGCTCTACTATATTCTTAATATTAATTTAGATAAGCTAGAGAATCTATATTAGTAATTATAATTCTATAATATTATCCTAGCTTTATTGTAATAGAATATTTAGATATACTATAAAGTAGCTTAAGTAATATTATAAGATAAAACTGAATTCTAATAAGATTTCTATCTACTTAGTTTATCTCTCTAAAATAGACTTTAAGTTTATAAAGTATTTTAGAGCCTTATAATTAGAAAGAATAGTAAAAAACTTTATAATATTCTATAATTCTACTAACTATACTTTTAGGTAAGATATAATAATTAATAGCTTCTTATTATAAATTATATAGTTTTACTATATTAAAGTTAATTAAGTTAAATAGTAAGTTACTAACTAGAGTATACTCTCTTTATCCTCTTATAAAAATAACTTTCTAAAACTATTTTTAAATAATTAGCTTTAACTACTATAAGTTTCTTAGGATTCTACTAAATTATAATTAGTCCTAAGATAAATATTAGTTTAAATACTTTAAATACTTTCTAGTATATCTTATCCTAATAGAATAAGATACTTTTCTATATTAATTAAGTGAGAGGTTCTATTAGATTTAAGAAGTAATTAATTAGATTATAATAGAAGTTTATAAAACTAAGGAAGCTCCAGATACTCTAGATATTCCTAAGTTCCTCCTACTTCCTCATAATTTTAACTTTCTTAGGATTATAATAAATACTTTTCTCTACTTTAATAATAAACTTAAGGTATTTTATTTTCTTCACTAAGAATTTATATTTCTCTAGATTTAAATATAAGCTAGCTTTCTATAATTACTTAAGAATCTAGATAATTTTAACCTTATAGTTACTTTTTAATTTATAACTATAGATAAGGATATTATTAAGGTAAGCTAGAATAAAGTTATTTAGTATCCCTTGAAATATTCTATTAATATATCACTAAAATATAATAGATATACTTATTAATCTAAATAATATAATAAGCTATTTAAATAAGTTAAACTATATTTAGAATATAGTTTTATATTTATCTCTTTCTATAATATAGATCTTATAGAATATTATTTAGATATTAACTTTTATAAATTATATAGCTTTAATTAATAAATATAGAATCTCCTTAATTAATAATAAGAAATAGTAATTATAGTAACTAATAGTATTAAAAGTCTAATAGTTAATATAGAAATATTATTTTCCTCTTAGTTTCTTTATTAGGAGGATAGATATTCTTACTATTAAGAAATTAACTTAGATTTAACTTTTATCTATTAAGAAATTAACTTAAATTTAACTTTTATCTATTAGGTTAGTAACTTAATAATAGATTTTAAGAAGATATTTCCTTAGTATATTATAGAGGGATCTCTATAGGAAGTCTAGTTTTATTCTATCTAGGTTTTTCTTTAGGTGAATATAGTAATTATATATCTTCTAGTATAATAGAAAGTTAGAAGTTTTCTCCTTATTAAATAAATCTATAAAAAAAATATAGATAGCTAGTAAGGTTAGTATTTTTTATTTTAGTATTATTAATAATATAGCTATAAAAGTTATATTAATTTATAATAGGTTAGTTACTAATTATTTATACCTTCCTTACTCTAGCTCTAAAAATATTAAAGTTAGTAATTTAATAGAGTTAGTAAAACTCTTAATAAACTTACTTTTTAGCTTATTATTAATAGTCTATATTATAAAACTATTAACTAAATTTATTCTTATCTTATTCTTTATAAGATCTAGAATTACCTAATAATATTATAACTATAACTTCTTTAGGATAACTAGTTATATTATTCTAGATATAATATAAAATAGAATTTTAGATACCTAGCTATTAAGGTTAATCTAAGTTTTAGCTATCTTAGTAATTTCTATACTCCAGTTAGTATTTAGAATAATATCTAGTTAGTAAGATTATAGTAAGTTAATAAATATAAGGTTATATTATAATATAAAATCCTTATTAATTACTTTATAATAGTTATAACTATTATTAATCTAGATAGAGATAAAGAATTTATTATTTATTAATATAGAAACTAAGAAAGATAGTTTATCTATTTAACTTTATATCTCTCTAGTTTTATCTATTACTATAATAATATTACTAATAGTTATATTACTCTGCCCCCTAGGGAGTCTCTTCTGGAAAGTTAGTTTTTTCCCTTATTATCTATAATTCTTTTATCTATCTAAATAGTCTGGATATTAGTATTTAAAGCTATTAGTGGGTAAGTAGGATACAGTTAGTATTTAGTAATAAAATAGTTTTTAATACTATAATAAATATAAATATTAGTCTATATATAAGCCTGAAAGGTAGTTAAGTTTACTTACTAAACTCTCTATATATCTACTATAGTTTATTATTATAACTTACTTATTATAATACTATTACTACTAAGCTCCCCCTAGTAAGAAATACTAGCGATATTATAGTATTATATTAGTATTAAAATAGTTTATATAGCTTCTATATTTATTATTAGTATATCTCTATTCTGGTTAACTACTAGCTCTACCTATAGTTAGAATTAAAATTAGTTCTAACTTTATAACTTTATATTCAAAATCTTAAAGTCTATAGTAATTATATAGTAATATTAAATTATAATATAATAGTTTATCTAGTTAATTTTATAGCTAATAGTAACTATATAGATTCTATATTAGAAAGCTAAATAGAAATAATTAAGCTGAATATTACTTAACTAAATATATCCTCTAGTCTATCTTAAAGTTAATTTAAACTTAATAAAGAATTTAGTAAATATTTACTTTAGCTTCTATTAGATATATTAGATTTTCTCTAGAACTTAGATATTATAATAGAGGTTCTTATAATAGTTAGTAAGATATTAGAGGAATATATTAATATTCTATTTATATATAAGCCTCTAGGTTATATAGAAGTAACTAATTTATATCTAAATTTTTAGTGAGAGATTAATTTATAGGAACTACTAAAAATTTTCTAGTTCCCTAATAAAAAGCTAGTTAATTATAAGTTTATATTAGATTATTATCCTCCAGACTAAGAAGTAGAAAATATTACTATTAAAGGGAATATCTATTAGAAGAAACTTTCACTTAGTGTGGGAAATTTATATTACTTATATTATCTATATAAAAACTATTTAGTTTTATTAGAGTTTTATAAACGTTTCTTAAAAAACTTAGTTCTTAATTATAGTTTAGTCTATTAATTACTACTAATTAGTAGGATCCTCTATATTAAGATCTATATTACTATTATTTACTATTATCTTAATATTTACTATTATTTAATTAGTCTACTAATTACTATTAAGTTAAATCTAGATAGGAAATTTATTAATATTAGAGGCTAGCTATAAGAGGGATCTAAGTAATATCTAAATAGGTTTATAATAAACTTAAAGAGTTCATACCTAGGGTGAAAAGTCTTCACTAGACTGTAGGTATAGTAGCTGTATAGAGCTTTAGTGGCTGTATGCCATATAAGCCCTAAAGCTTAGGTCTGTAATATTAGTATTTAATAATAATATACTTTCCCTCTAAGGTAAAAACCTCCTTCTTAAGTAAAAAAACTAAAGCTATAAGTTAACTATTATTAATATTCATAAAAATTCTAAGATACTTAAATAAACCTATATTGAATAATATATATATAAAATATATATTACTTTAATCTATCAGTCTAAAATACTTCTTAACTTCTAATATATAATATAATAATAAGAATTCTCTAGTAATAATACTACCACTCTTAATAAGTATATTAAATAGCAAATAGAATACTTAAATTAAAAGTTAACCTTTATTCCTCTTAATATCTCTAAGGTATAGCTTTATATTTTTATAGATAGTTATTTTACTAATAATATTCACCTATTATCTGAACTGGAATTTATAATACTTTTAGGTTCATAGATAGCTACTAGTGGAGATAAATTTATAACTTAAGGTTACCTAATTAATTACGTTTTAACTAAAAGTAAAAAAATAATTAGAAATATATTTACCTTAGAGATTTATATTATAGTTATGTGAGAATATAGCGGAGGCCTCTGGAGGGGCCTTTTTGTATTATATAGAGGGTTTGTGAGGAAGCAAAATAGCTTATATTCTTATAGCTGAAATATAGAATATACGAAGTATTTAAACCCTTGAAATATAGCTTTTAGGCTATAGCTATATATAGTTAATATAGTCTTATATTTTATTATATACCTCCCCAGACGTAAAAGTTATCTTACGTCTGGATAAAGATATTCCCAGTAGTTTATCTAAATATAAAAGTGTTTAAATAACTGTTTTAGAGTGAAGGTAATAGGATGTTAAGCTATAGGTGAGAGTAATAGGGGTTTTAAGCCTTTCAGTATAGTTTATATGAAAGTAATGATTCTAAACAGCCTCCACTATCTGAAAACAGCCTCCCCCGGCCCTTTCGAAAGCCCTGAAAGGTAGAGGGATTCTGAATGTGGCCCTTGAGTGTCTCTAGTGCTCTTAATGCCACCGTCTTCTTGTTGTCGCTTGGAGATGTATAGCTGCTTGAGATCGATATAGGCTCAAGAGTGTACTTAAGATTATACTTAAGAGCATGCTATGTAAAACGTAGCCTTCCAGCTGATGAGATTGCTGGAGATACCCTCTTTGGAGCGGCTCCTATCCGCTATAACCCTTACGCCTATAAGCCCCATCCTACTGGTAGCAATAGGGGCGCCGTTTTGGGTGCTTTTGGTTCTAATAGAGGCTGAAGTCTAGTTATTAGGTATTCCCATGCTTTGTGTGTGAAGCCTGTTCTTGTGACAGCCTAGAAGGTGTATGTTTAAGTGTCGACTGCTTATTGAAGCTGTTATTAAACGCTTATTAAAGCTATTATGAAGAGAAGGACCCTTGAACTCTTTCCAGGCTGTTGGGAGTAGCTACTTTCGAGGTTGGTATTTTGACCGCCTTGGGTATACAGCCTGAATGATGTTTCTTTGAATGTTGACTTTGCTCCGTGGCCTAGCTTTGCTAAGGCCCCTTATCCAGGCTCTTAAGCCTTCTCTACCCCCCTAGATATATTGAATGCTTGTGATGTGAGGTATGTCTGAAAAGGGGTATTTGGATATAACTGCTGTAGGCTGAGTCTATCGATATTACTGAAGGAATACCTTTTTGTAGGCAGCTGATCTAAGTATAGTGGAGGTAGAGAGGTAAAGAGCGGAGCGAAGTTAAAAGAGGGAGAGGTAGCCGGTTGAAACAGCATAGCAAAATAAGGGTGCTAAGGGGGCATCCTCAAGAGGTTAACTATAACGTTGAAAGGTAACGTAGGGGCGCCTCAGGATGGGTGGCACCACACGTACGTCATCAAAGAGGATCGAAAAGAGGTTCTCATAAGTATGGGCCGCATGTAAATTAACGATAAAAGAGGGTAAAGGCGTTTGAAAACACTAAAAGCTGGACTTGTAACTGTGAGAATATAGTGAAGGCCCCTGGAGGGGCCTTTTTGCACCGTATGGAGAGTTTGTGAGGAAGCAAAATGGCTTATATTCTTATAGCTGAAATGCGGGATATGCGGGGTATTTAAACCCTTGAAATATAGCCTTTGGGCCGTGGCCACGTACGGTTAACATAGCCCCACGTTTCATCATAAGTTACTAATATAGATTTTATATATTAATACTTTATGTTTCATAAAAGATTATAGCTTATTGTAATTTTTCTTCTATCTTTATAATTATTTATACTAACTTATATTTATTATATAAGTATCTTAAAAAGCTTAATATTATAAAAAAAGAGGCTTATAATTAATATTATAATCTTAAGGTAATTATATAAATATTAAGAACTTTATAAGGTATAGTGGATTAATAATAAGGATAACCTTACCAATACTTTTACTAAAGGATTTCCAAACTATATTCTGGAGAGATTTATTAATATAAATAATATAATAGTTTATATGGAGAAATAAATTACGTATTTAGAATAAAAGGAGGGAATTTGGAAAGTTATTTAGTTAAAAGATATAGGTTATTCAATTAATTGTGTCTCATACATAAAAATATAATATACTATAGTTATAAGGTAAAAAGAGAGTTTGCCAGTATTAGTAATATAATAACTATAAGGTTATTAGGGCCCTATAGTATGCTATCTTTATAATATAGCCTAATAGTGCAAACCAGCTACTAGTAATAGTTAGCTACCAGTTATTACCACCCACTAGGTAATTAGTAACTAATTACCTAGGGTATTTAGATTTAGCCTATATATAACCTATAGACTATATACTATAAATATTAATATCTTTGATTCTATTAGTATACCCTATGTAATAATATATATAATATACCTTCTCCTAGTGAAACTAATAGCTACTATACTGATATTACTAGTGGTTATACTACTTCACCCTCCAGGAAGTTTCTTCTGGACGATTATGTTTTTTCCTTATTATTTATAATTTTCTTATTTAGTTATAAGGTCTGGATACCAGTATTTTAGGCTATAGGCAAGTAGTTAGGATATAGCTTATGTTTAGTAATAAAATAATACTTAATACTATAGTAAATATAGATATTAGTTTATATATAGGTTTATAAAACCGCTAAGTTTATCTATTAGGCTTTATATATATCTGCTATAGTAGCTAATAAAAGCTTGGCTAGTATAAAGCTTTAGCTACTTAACCCCCCTTGGTGGGGATGGCCGGTATAATAATAATATTATATTAGCATCAGAGTAATATAAGCTGCATTTATACTGATTATTTATATATTTCCATTCTGGTTAACTGAGGGTTCTATTTATAGTTGGAATTACAATTAAGTATAGCCTTATAACTTTATATTAAGAATCTTAAGGTCTATAGTAATTATATAGCAGCACTAACTTACAGTATAGTAATCTATTTAGCTAATATTATAACTAATAGTAGCTATTTAAATTAAGTGGATGAGGGCTAGCTGTAGGTAGTTTAGTTAAATATCCCTTACCTAAATATATCCCCCTACCTAATTTTTAGCTAATTTAAATTCAATAAAGAATTCTGTAAATATCTATTCAGATTCTTACTAAAGATATTATATTTTCTTGAGAGCCTAATTACTATAGTAAGGGTTTTTATAGTATTTAGTAAGATACTGGAGGAAGATATTAATATTCCAGTTATATATAAGCTTCTAGATTATATAGAAGTTACTAATCTATATCTAGATTTTTAGTAAGAAGTTAGTTTATAGAAACTACTAAAAATTCTCTAGTTCTTTAATAAAAGCCTAATTAACCTTAAGTTTATACTATATAATTATCTTCTATACTAGAAAGTCAAGAATATTACTACTAAAAGAAGTATTAATTAGAAGAAGCTTTCTTTTTAAAAAGAAAATTTATATAGTCTATAAAATTACTTTATAGTTTTATTAAAGTTATATAAGAATCTCTTAGAGAATTTAGTTTCTATCTGTAATTAGATTTATTTACTGTTAGTTTATTGAAACCTCTATTAAGAGTTCCATTATATTAATATCTATTATTATATTTATTATCTTCTATATTATCTATTTAGTTTACTATTTACTGCTAGGTTAAATTTAGGTAGAAAGTTTATTAATACTAGAGGCTAACTATAAGAGGTAACCTAATAGTATCTAAATAGTATTATAATAAACTTAAAAAGTTGATATCTATAGTGAAAACCTTTTACTAAACTATAAGGGTAGCAGCTTTATGGAGTTTGTATGGCAGTATTCTATATAAGCCCTAAGGCTTAGGTCTGTAATATAAATAGATATTTAAAGTAATAATAAAATCTCCGGATCTTAATTTTCATTAGATATAAGGAAGTAAGTATCTTTTCTTCATTTAATAATATTTATAGATATTTCTACTTCCAAGTAACTAAAATAACTGTTGTATTTTAATATAATTAATTATAAATATTATTAAAAATAATACTAAAGTAATTTATATTAGTAGGATATAATAGAAATGAGGTTTTATAAGAACCTATATACAATATTATTATATTTAGTAATATAGATATATTAACTATATCTATTATTTCTATAGACTTACTTTCCTAAAATAAATGAATATTAATCTTCCTCTAGAACTTTTTAATAGAATAGAGGGAAAGGTAGTTTATTTTTGAATATTAAACTAAAAGTAGCTAGCGGTAAAATAGCTAATAATATCTAAATTAGATAAAATACCTTAAAGAAACTATATTTAAATGGTATCTTTTAAGAATGAATATAAATACTAGAGTAATAACCTTCTTAGTTAGATTATTTTCTTTTATTAATATATACGTTACTACTTAATTCCAGAGAAGTATTATAATTCTGTAATTATTTAGAAATATAGATTATTCTTTAAAATAGAAAGTTATAAAGTTATTTAAAAAGTTACTTAGAGAACTTAATACCTTTAGCAATTCTTAAGCTAATAATTCTGGAGGTAATATATTACTATATTATTTTTAATAGTAATTTCATAACTATCTTTAGGGTTATTATTTAAGCTTTCTACTTTCTTCTATTATAAAGAAAATTAATAATAGGTAGATATTAATATTTTTACTATATAGAAGTAAGATTTATATTAGTTATAAACTTTTCTTCTTTTATTAAGAAAGTATCTTATTAATTAGTAGTTAGATTTATTATTTATATAGTATATTTAATTAAATTAGCTACATAAGGAAGTTAAAGTTAAGTTATATCCTTCTCTAGAAAAAAGATTCTGGGTATCCTTAATTACTATATCTATATTATTAGTAGAAGCTTTAAGGTAAGTTATATATCTAGTAAGTTTAATATTAATTTATACTAATTAATAAGAATCCCTTAGAAGTATTAATATTCTTAAGTATATATTAAGATATTATCGACGAAAAGTTTATAGTAAGATTAATAGTAAATTATAATTAGTTATAAACTTTCTGGTATATTACTATAAGATTAAAGAAAGTTAATTAGTATTTTAATATTCCTTAGTATATATTAAAGAGGTAATTTTAGAGGGTAATATTTATATATTATTTGAGAGGGAAAAGTCTCTAAATATATATTAACTGAATAAAAAGAATTTTTAATATCTCTTTTTTTATCTTATTTAGATTATTAGTAATAATACTTCTGAATATTATATTGTACTAGTTAGTAAGGTAAATCTATTAACCTTTATTACCTTTAAAATAGCTTTTGATATAGAAAGCTATATTATAGAATATTACAAATTATAAGAGGTTACTAAGGTAATTAAAGTAATATTTAAAAGCCTGGTTTTTTTAATATAATTCAAAAATCTTTAGTTTATATATAATTAGATATATCTAACTTTAGGTAATAATTTCTGAGAATATAGATTTTGAAACTAAAGATATTATAGAAAGCTTCTTGACACTTCATCTCAAAGTTACATATTTTTTTAAAGTTAGTTATATTTTTAGCTATTAGTATATTAATAAGTAGAGGAATGGTTCCTTAGTAATTATTTATAAAGTAAATATATAGAAAGGAAGCTATAAAAAGTAAAGTATAAAGTTTATATTATTACTTCTAGTTATAAGAAGGTTTTTAGTCTTATTTATCTTCAAGAATTTAATATTTAAGTTATTCTTATTATTAAGAGGTTATATTTGTTCCTAATAATAGTGAAATAATGATAGATCTTTCTATTTATTAAGATACTTCTTAAAACGAATTTTTAAGATAGCTAGATAAATATTGAGGTTTTTAAGATTTTAATAAATTATTTTTTATTATTACTTCTGGAGAGTAGAATATATATACTGGGTGAAGGTAATATCTTTAAGGAAGTGTAAGTAGTTATTAATAAGTATCTTAAAGTTCCAAAACCTTATCACTATTTCTAAGATTTATTTTTTAATTTATAGGATAAAATTATCCTACTTTATAAGATTTATAAAACTTTAGTAGATTTATTTACTATTTATATTAACCTTAGTATTATAAATAAGGAGAGTAGTTTATAAATATAGGGATATTTATTTATTTATAATAGCCTATATTTCCTCTAGCTACTTTTTAAAGTTAGTTTTAAAGAAATTTAGAAGGTTTCTGATAAAAAAAGAAATTATATATATATATTACTGTACTTTATATAATCTGATTATTAATTTAGTTAAAGTTACACTTTATAATAAAGTTAAAGATGTTTTATTTACCAAAAACTTTACTATTAAGAAGAAGCTTTAGTTTTACTATTATTCTTATTTCTAAGGAAATTATATAATTTATTATACTAAGGTTTTCAAAAAATCTTCTAAGAAGTTTTACTAACTTAAATATTTTACTTATTATTTCCTAACTATAAGGAAATTATATAAAGATATAAGTTAGAAGAGGAAAAAGCGGAAAAATAGGAAATTCTATTTGTACTATTTACTATTTCTGTTTATTAATATTATGAAGATAAAACTTAATTTTAGAAAGAAAAACTATCTATTAATTAAGTTGAAGAAGAAAGAAAAGAGAAAAGAAAGATATAGAAAAAAGAGAAATATTATATTATATAGAAAGATTTAAAATATAATAAATCCTTTTACCATGGAAGTCTAATAAATCTTATAATAAAAATATTTACTAAATATACTAATATAAGTTATATTTAAAACTTCTTCTATAAATTAATTCTAAGTATAAATAGATATCTAAATACCAAAATTAACATATATTAATATAATTGTTAATAAGATATTAGTTTACCTTAAGTTAGATAAAAGTTTATTATGAAAAGTATCTAAATAAATTAAGAAATCAGTAGCTTTACCTTAAGTTAAATTTAATAATCTTTACTATTATTTCTAAATAAGTTTTGCTAATTTATAGTAAGTAGTAATAGTAAGGTTAACTCCTAATTAGTATTAGCTTCTATCTTTCTATAATTAATTAGTATATATTACCTTTAATCTATTTACTAGCTTTCTTTACCAGTTTTGCAGTTTATATTTTACAATATAGTACAACTAACAACTTACTAGTACGAAAGAAAATTAGTAAAGTTAGAGGATAAAACTAGTGGATATATATATATACATATATAGGTATCAGAGAGTCTATCAATCTAATAAGATACATCTGTCGCAATCCTAGGAGTCTTACTCGACATAGTCAGTCTTGGGTGGGGTCACTACACCAGCAGTCCTACTCGCTAGCCGTCTTGGGAACCGTGTTTACCTCGCCGTGCCAACTTCCCTCTATTATCCCAGTCCTTTAGTAAACACACTGGTTGCTTGCAACGTTAGCCTCGTCTCCTACCTTTGCGTCATTATCCACAGCAGTCTCGACTGATTGTGTATCTGTTTTCAATCTTGCTTCGCTGGGCGTTCAACCCACCGTTGAGTTTGACTGTCCGATTGCTGTAAAGTCTTGTCTCGCATCGATCACTTCGGAAACCCTCGAAATTCTGTCGACAGGCATACGCGCTCACAGTTGAGCCAACCATATCACCGGCATAATGCCTTGCACAACGAGGAACATGGACTCCCTAGAGGCAAGTCAAGGTCTGAGTACCTGTTGCGGCCTCTCGCTGATTTCCGTCGTAGAGGATGGCTGCAATACACGACCTCGAATTGAAGCACCAAAGACACAACCACCAGACCGAATTAATTTCCAAAGAGGAAAATTCGCGCAGACAAAAGGTAGCGAGACATGTGCTTCTGGCAGAAAATTCGACACTGCGTGAGCAGCTAGCGGATAAGATGGCCTGCCTCAGCAAGCTGAGGGATCGATACGACGAGACGTCGGCTGAGCTTGATTCCATGCGAGCAACAAACCGCGAGCGGGACTCCCAGCTCAAATCCCAGGCCCGAGAATTCGCACATATGAAGGTTAGTCATTGCTGGATGGTTTCTGGGCGCTACCTTCTGTCCTCGCTGACGATATGTCAGGCCGAGCTTGAGTCTCTCAACAACTTGTCAAAGGAGTCCACCAAAGTGTTGTCGGAAAAGCTGTCTCTTTCCCGAGAGATCACTGCACTTAGACCCGAAGTGGAACATTTGCGGTCGCAGATGGCGCATCATCAAAGCATTGTCGCAAAGAAGCTTATCTTGGAACGCCAACTTAATATGGCCGAAGTCGAGTTGGTCGCCGAGAGACGAGCGAGAGAGCAACAGGCAGCCCAGGCTGAGGTCACAAAATTGGCCGAAGAAAACCTAAGACAAAAGATCAAGGTCGCAGAGGAGACATCTACCGCGGAGCAAAGGGAAAACGAGCGGCTGCATCAAGAACTCGATGCCGTCACTTCGATGGCCCAGATCGCTGAAGATAACAAAGACGCCGTACATGTGTTGACGAAGAATTTGCGGGAGACAGAGATTGTTTTGACTAACGAGAGGCGGGATTATCAACGACTGCTCAAGGAGCGCGACATTGTTCTGTCGGATTTGAATGCCCAGAACGAAGCCATGCAGCAACGTCTCGACACAATCAAAACCAAGCTCCGAAAGACCCAAGAAGAGCTCAAGGCAGCCCGCTCGGAACTTGCACAGACTCGGCCATCCGTCGTAGCAACAGCCACGACTGGACCTACTTCGCGCCTCGACGGCGCGAAACGGAACGCACGCAAACGACGGGTCGAGGAACTCTCCGTACACGACGGGAGCATCGGAACGCCTGACGATACCACCCGTGGCAAAAGAGCAGTCAAGAAGAAGGGAAATGAGCAGACACTGGTTGGGGAAAAGTCGCTCTTTTCTATCACCCCGTTTCTTGCCAAGAGTAAGACGATTAGTGTTGAAGGAACGGCCGTAGAAGAAGACGATGAGGACATAGCAGATGTCAGCTACGTTCCCTCGGCACATCTACATGCTCAGGAAGCTGCTACAGATGCTGGAGTCGGATCCAGGTCCGATTCGGCAGAGGCGGCCGTCGTGGATGATGTATTGACTGTTGCGGATCCCCTAAAAGCATCTGAGGAGAACCTAAGCGGACATGGAACGTTGCACGGCGCGGACTTCAAGAAGCCACGTGGTCGGCCCAAGAAGGCCTTGACCGAAGCCTCGCCCAATATGCCCAAGAAAGCCTCCTTGGGTGCCAATCCTTCGTCCAAAGCGACAGCCGATTTCTACCATGGATCGGAAGGCAAGTCCCAGGCCCAGGGACGCGAGGCTACTCTTCGAGCGAGAGATCACACAATAAGCGAAGAGGTGGCTTCTATCGCAGCAGCAGGGATAGCCTCGCGGGATCAGGATATCAAGAAAAAGAGGCGTAGACTCGCTGGCGATGCTACGAACTTGTTTGATGAAGACGGAGGAGACGAAGACGACGCGGCCAACCCAAAACGACCAGGGAAGGCAATGGTGGGAGCTGGCAAAGCTCTTGGCAAGTCCCATCTGACGACGGCACGAAACGCTGTTGCGTTTGGCAAGAGGACGTTCTCGCCATTGAAAAAAGACAGGCGAGGAGTCGGTGCGAGTTTTCTCGCTTAGAGGTCTTGGACGGCATGTATTTCGGGCGATGTTCAGAACATGGGATTGCGGCTCATATCCCTTCGGCACTTCGATTGATAGGGTCGGCGTGCCGGCACGTATTAAGTCCGGAATCAACAAGCTACGCAGGCAGGTGACGACTGTGAGGTAGGCCGAAGCCCCTTTCTTAGTGAAAGAAGATCCGCAGACAACATCAAGTACTTTTTAAAATTAAAATAAGAATGGAGATATGCCTCATGCCTTTCGACTGTCAAGTCACAAGCGCCACCCAACAAAGGTTGGTCTAAGGAGACGAAGTTCAGCATAGCGCGGGCCAGGTAGGCCTGGTCTTGGGCCAAGAAGAAATGGGTCCTGAGGTATAGTTGCAATATCATTGGGCACAGCTATAGAAGCTTGGGCCAGCCAAGTAATGTCATGATTTACCTACAAGTACGGAGTACAAGACTGTATTTTGCGTCTATTCCACCAACCGAATTATCGGCCTCTTTCTTCGTTTCTCGTCCCGGCATCGCCCTTTCTTCTTGGTGCTTCAACAAACGCCACGGGTAACAAGCCGCCACACTCATACCAGCCACTTGGAGTTCCAGCCTGCTTTCTAACTTGGTCATGAGGGGAACAGCACAGCATCGTGCTCTCACGGGCACACTCCATCATTTCCCCCCCGTACTGGCCTTCATTTGTACGATGCGCCGACTGACGCTTCCTAGATCGTCCTCACAAACGCGAGCGTCTTCGTCTACTTCCAGATGGAAGATGAGACAGGGCAAAGACATATTTGCACGTGAGGCCAAGGTGCAAGGACTCAGAAGCAGAGCTGCATTCAAGCTTCTTGAGGTTTGTAAACTTTCCCCCGAGCCAGTGGTGTAGCTTCTTTTGACTGCCAGGGACAACACGCTGCTGATGACCATTGCAGATGGACGCTAAATACAGAATATTTCGCAAGGGACAAACAGTAGTGGACCTGGTGATTCTTTGGTCCTTGCCAATCCCTTTAGTGAATGTACGCTGAGATCCTCTTCAGGGGTACGCGCCTGGCAGTTGGTCACAGGTAGGAGGATCCCACAATGTCCCATAGCCGCCGCAGAGTCGGTAAGAATCAGATCGAGATGTATGACGTGAATACTAGGTCGCCGCCGATCGAACGAAGCCCAACGGACAGGTCTTAGGTATCGACATCATTCCAGCCCAGCCACCCAAGGGTGTCTCGACGATCCAAGGCAACTTTCTCTCTCCTGACGTTCAAGTCTTGGTAAAGGACCACCTCTCCCGAGCTGGGAACCTGCGGCATGTGCGGCCACCTGCCTCGCCCGGAGTTGAAGACGCGCCTGCCGTCGTAGGAAACGGCTCAAGTTACATCGACCTGGAGAGGGCCGCCTTTCAAGGGATCGAGCCGTCTGGCAGTCTCTCAGAGGGACCGCGGATCAAGGACGGGCGTTTAGTAGACGTAAGGCTTGCCCATCCTCGCCCGCCTTGCCTGGCTCTCCGTTCTCAGGAGACTGGGAATCTGATACAGATGTCTCGTGACTGACGCGAGCCTCACAGGTGGTATTGAGTGATATGTCAGCTCCATGGGACCAGATCACCGGATTTGGCGTGAATAGTCTTAGTAATCCATACCATAGGATGATGAACACGAGCGGCATGGCGTTTCGCGACCATGCTGGCAGCATGGTGCGTACTTGGTGTCCCCGTTGCCGTCAAGGCGCGTGTGTGAATGCGTGCCCGCAAGCTGACCATGAAACCCAGGACCTCTGCGCGGCCGCACTCCAGTTCGCCAGCGATACCCTCCGGAACGGCGGTCATTTCGTCTGCAAGTTCTACCAGGGTGCGGAGGACAAGGCCTTCGAGAAGAAGCTTAAGACCCTGTTCACACGGGTGCTTCGTGAGAAGCCCGAGTCATCACGTAGCGTTAGTGTGGTCCAACATCCGGACGGGCAAGCCAGTTTAAAAACGAAATTAGAAAGAATGCTAACACCAAATACAGGATTCCAAGGAAGCCTTCTTTGTCGCGCTCAAGAGGAAAGGCGACGTGCAGCTACTGTCATGTTAATTACAACTGTGTCACGCATGGCAACACGACATGAGGGTCGAGATTGGACTAGTCAGGGACACGGACACACGACTGGGTAGTGTGCTAAAAAAAAAAAAAAAAAAATTCGATTCGAGTCTCAGGGTAGAGCACAAGAGCACAAGTACGCAATAAAAACAAGCTTGACGCCGCTCATGAGCCATCCGAAGCCAAAGGAAGAGATTTGAAAGTCATCAATATTTCTTTTCTTTTATGACACCTAGCATGCCGGCCCCTCGTTTGCAGGTACCGGTGCAACTTGACAAGTCCTTCTGAGCGACACTGTGACGCACTAGCAGGCAAAATAACCTGCCAATCTCGATGCCCACGTGAGACTGCGACAGGTCGGAGTGGATGATCCCGGAATACCGCCACCATTGAAGAAATAGTAGCTTAGACCTTGAAACCGCGAGAGCGTCTGCGACCACGAGCACGCTCGAACTTGCGTCCCTTGGACTCGACGTAGGGCTTCTGCAGCGGAGGTTAGAAATGGCCAGTATTGTGCAATAGGGCACATACCTTGTGCTTGTGAGGACCAAATCCAAAGTGCTTAACAGCCTCACGAGCGTTCTTGGGTCCGCGGAGGAGGAGGGTGTTGCTGCCAGTGGGGGCACGCAGGGCAAGCTGGTCAAGGGTGATGGCCTCGCCGCCAACAGCCGCGATACGGGCACGGGCGGTAGAGGTGAAGCGAAGAGCCGCGACGGTGACCTTGGGAACGGTCAAGAGGCGGTTGTCGTCAGTGACAGTGCCCACAATCACCACAGTCTTCTTCTCGTTGCCGTTCTTGATGTTGGCGGCAATGCGAGAGAGAGAGACCGGGGGGCGGTTGATGCGCGACATGAACAGACGACGGAGGATGACCTTGTTGAAGCTGGAGTCGGTGCGACCTGTCGAACACGGGGTGAGCAATCAGCTTAGGCGGATGGAAGACGCACGTTGGCGAGATGACTCTCGCCAACATCAGATCTTCTGGAATGAACTTACGGGTCAAGAAGCGGTACAACTTCACCAGGAGCTTGAGGTACACATTGTCGCTCTTGGGAGCCTTGCGGTGCGTGCTGCGCACGTGGTGGCGGTCGAGATCGATACCTAAAGACGTGAAGAGCCCATCGTCAGCCTTTGGGTTCGGGCATGCTCTGAGTGAGGCGGCTGTCCATCACCCGCGGGGCCTACTTCGACCCTCTGGCATCTCTTGTGCAGTAGTTGTCCAATAGAGAGCAGACGGTTCGAAGCAGGAGCGGGAAAGGTTCTTTGCGCGCCCCTAGTTCGCAGATAAGCAACTGGCTAAGCAACATCCAAAATCATCAAGCCGCCGATCAGGGTCGGCTGGATGATTAGGATGAGCTTGCGTGCATGATCCACTCGCATGTAAAGGCTCGGAATGGGATTTCCTACATACCCATCTTGTCGAGAGACTCACGGAGTTGGCGATTTGAGTCTATGGGTGGCCGTGGTGGTGATGTTCGTGTCGTCGTCGTGGCAAACAAAAAGTTTCTAAAGACGTGGGTTCTAACAAGAAGATACTGTGGGCATTGCATGCCCTAGGGCAATTTTTTCCCCTTCAGGCCACAAGGCACCAACAGGGGATTATGGACCGTGCACTCGCAGTCCGTAGGTCTTTAGCCAAGGTGGGACGGGAAAAGATTCGCGACTTTGCTCACTGTGTACGGAGTGTAAGGTTAGGTACTGGGCGAAAAGCGGCCCGCACCAACTGGACCTTAACACGGATGGGCAAATGCATTCCTTCCTCTGAGGGTCTCCTAAGTGTTGACGATAGGTGCAATCAGTGTCTTTAGGAGGGTCCAAACCTTTTGTCCTCAAACAGTGTTCGAACCTCTACATTGCTTAAGCATTTTCTCATCAGGAACCAAATCATTCATTGTGGCATCGTTGTTGAAGTACTTCAAGGCTGCATTACAGAATCATCGAACTTCAATGCTGTTCTATAGAAACAATTCGCGATCTACTTATACTGCAACAAGTACAGGGTTGTTTAAGCAGTCCCGCCCTAACATATCCCTTCGACTGGACTTGGCCTTTACGAATGGCTCAGCTATTCCTTCTTTTGTAACGCATTATGAAGGCGCGACGGCGACGATCGCGGCAGGCGAGGGAAACGAGAGAGACGATTGGGGTAGCCGCCCCTCTATCGTCGTCAATGCAACGAAGCCCCTGTAGTTCCAGTGCCAGCATAGCCATAGCCAGTCCCGAGCTTCCTCCACAGCCTTTTTTGGCGGCGAATGGGACCCACGGTGATGCGGATGGTACCAGGAACAAAAGCAGAGCAGGACCACAATGCCTCTTTCAGATGGCAGTGTCAGGGTTACCATCTGGCTTGAGCGAAACCAGAAAGTCTCGAGATAGCTCAAAGCTAAGCCAGCTGGATGCCATACTGGGGGCAACCTTTAGCAGGTTGGGAACAATACCTTTATAAAGTCCCTTGATACCCTCATGAGCAACGATGACTCTGATGGCATCAGTAACAGACTTGTACTTGTAGCCCATGCCTGTCATGGTATTGATTTGGAACCGTCGACGCAGAACATCGCTGCGTGACATGTCAGCCGAACGCTTTGGTTGAAGTTCATGATTACCGCCACTCACAAAGGATAAGTGCAGGTCTGCGCAACGGCACCAGATACAGCACCAGCGAGTAGCTTCCTGACAGCACTGGGGTTTTTGTCGCCTTCAGGGGTCAAGTATTTCCGAACCCATTCATATACCATGAAGTTGAGGCCGACCTATCAATCATGAGGGCTGTTTTGGTATACAGGCAGTTGGCAACACCGGGAAACCTACATAAGGGGCAACACCAGCAACTGTCGGAATAATGCCTCTATAAAGGGCAGAGAAGCCCCCTTCCGTCTGGTACATTTTTGTCATGGTTGCCCACATTCCAGGAAGCTCTTTAGGCCTGTCGCCCAGCTCGGCAAATGATGCGGACTGAATGGACAATCGAGTTCGAACAATATCGAGGGGGTAGGTGCAAAAGACTGAGGTAATACCGGCAATACCACCGCATGTCAGGCGGGCGAGAGAAGATAAATCTGCTCCAGGGTGCTTCTCAAAGAAATTCTAGGTCACGTTAGTTGACTCCAGCACTTGTTATCTGCATGTAATCCACCACATTGAGCAGCCACTGGCACAGAAAGTGAGGCCAGGTAGTTTCTCACCCTCTTGTAGAAGTTGTAGCTGCCAAACTGGACAGCTGAATAGGGGACGATGCGGACGCAGTTAGTCCCATTCCCTCGCATAAAACCTCTCCAACCCTCCTCCCTCCACATTTTAGCAAGACCCTGGCCAACTGATAATTTGTATGCATCTCGTCCAACGCTCTGAACTTGGAACAGAATCTTGAGGCGCTCCAGCGGCGACACGACTGTTCGGGATACAGCGCCGGCAGCGCCTCCGGCGCAGAAGGCTGCCATGACTGGTTGAGAGAACGTATCACGAACACGGCTCGTGCTGTTGAGGTGAGGCGTAGCGGTAGCGGTCGCGGTGGACACCGCAGTGTTGCTGGAAGCCTGGAGCGCAGCCTGTGTTAGCAGGTAAAGATTTGCAAGTTACCAGCCACTTCGGCGCCGGCTGAGTGAACGGACACATACTGACGACATTCCTCGAATCTAACCAAGGAGCGGCCCGAAGGTATTTGAATGAGTGCTTTGTGTGAGCGCGAATCACCTGAACACGGACGACCACACTGCTGATCCCCTGAAGCGCTATCGTAACTAAGCCGCCAAGCGCATGTAAGATCGATGAAGATTTCGGTCTCAAAGTCGAGGACGGTCAACTTCGCAACTCCGGATGGCAAGCTTGAAGTAGCGAACGCGAGGGTACTGGAAGGCAGTATGCGGGCAGGATAATGGCCGAGGATTGATGAACAAAGACTATACAGAGCTGAGCAACAGCAGCTGCGAAGGCATAGTCGAGTAAATACCCGAGGCGACAGGTCCGTTTCTTGGGCGTCGGGTCGGACGATGATCGTCGTTAGGTCTGGGGGCGATGAGAGCTATGGCTCTTTCCTTTGGCCGAAGGTAATCGTCGCGTCAACTTCCCACGGAACGCGGCTGCAGGGGGCGCAGAGTCAGCCAGCAACGACGCGAATCAAGCACGCGGAGAGTTGACGTAAAGCTACTCCGTCTGCCTTCGTCAGTGCTTCAAGGAATGTTTGGAAGTGCACGTAGTTCTTCTGGCGGGGAGGTTCGTGCTGCCGAAGGGGCCGCAGCAGACTCGTGGTGCAAGAGAGGGAGGACTTCGGTAGCTCGAAAGTTGTAGATCGGGTGTCGATACGGCGGAAGGGCAAGGCAGTAACGTGACGAATCGAGGGAAGGGACCGAATAGGCATCGACTATGAGAAGGTCACAGCAATTTGAGGCTTGTTCTGTAGCTGTCAATAGACGTGCAGGAGACAGAAATCGCGCTTTGGCATCCGTAGACAGGCAACTTGCTGGGCCAGTCTAGCACCCTCCCGCATACCATATGAAGCTACGAAACCAGGCGCAGGCGACGGGAGACGCCGCCGATGCTGGCGCATGGGACCGGGGCGATGCTTCTGGGTGCCGAGCACTGGCAGCCAGGTGGCGCTACCGGCTCCCACAGTCGATGCCCTACTTACCATCTACCAGAGGCACATTCGGCCCCTTGCTATGTACCTTTGCTCTGCGATTCAGTCTGTTTAGACAGCTTTCAGACCCAGTTGTTGAAATGATAGTTGATCAAACATCTACACAATTTGTCCGGAATACCAGGATCTTCGGGTGATTCTTTTTTCTTGCGTCCCACATGTCCCTAGGCCCGCACATTTTCACTCGTACCAACATCCCAAGCCTTCAACTCGACGGCACTACTCGTCAGGCACATAGCGGCCGCCACGGCTTCAGTGTAATACTTGCATTCGACTTGGGGGTTCCCGTTCCTCCCGCTTTCATGGCGCGGGACCTAAGGCCCTTTATTATCACACAACTGTGGTCAGCCTTTCACTAGTGCATTGTACATGTTCAAGACATGTGAGAACAGAACCTACACTCATATGTCTCTAAACTAGCTGCTGGGTAGTACTTCCAGATAACATCTCTTGCAAGGTCTTTTAGCCGGAGCTCGCCACCATAGCCGCAGGATTCATTCGTTTGTAGTTGCTATCATCCCGTCGTGGGGGTACATTTCATATTCGCCGTCGTGTGTTGAGCTGGCAACCGGATCGTTCGACTCGAGACTAAACGCCCCCATAAAGTAAGGACACTTAACAGACCAGATTTAGGAAACAAGCAGAGAGCCGGGTTGTTTTTGAGGGGGGAAAAGGAAGCCTTTGGCGCAGCCGCGCCGGATCCGACCAAAGTAACTGCCACGTATACTTATCACTCAGCAACATCCAAGTCGTCGTGGGCAGGGGGGGGACTGTCGATAGCTGCATCAGTGCGAATTTGTCAGCTGCTTTATAATAATGGCAGTTCTGCTGGGAGCAAAGACCATACCTTTACGATCGTCACCATTGGCGGCATTCTCGCGATGGTCGCGATCGTCACGATCATCTTTGCCGTCCCGGTCACTAGCAAGCTGTTATCAGCGTGTCCTCAAGTCCTGCAAGCACCACTCGTCGTAGAGCACGAACCGTCGATCAGGGCTGCGTGAACGGTCCCGAGTGTCACGGCGGTCGCGGTCGTAGTCGCGGTCACGATCACGACGATCGTCTTTTCTCGGAGAGTAGTCTCGGGTGCTGCGGCGGGGGGAGGGCGACCGGCCACGACGGGGCGAAGAGCGGCGGGGAGCGCGTTCGCGGTCGCGGCCAGAGTCGAAACGCCAGGAGGCGGATGGGGGGGTGCGAGCCCACTGCAGACGTGTCAGGCTTCTGTGGCAGTGTCTTGACAGCAACAACGTCGCCCACCTCAATTTTCAGTATATCGTCGCGACCGATGCGCTTGTTATGCATCTCATGATAAGCGTCATCGGCATCGCGACGGTCCTCATATTCAACAAACGCAAAACTGCCGCGAATCAGCAAGCCGGGACGGGTACGGATACGCCAGCGAGAAGTAATAAAACTCACAGCCTACTGGAAGCCGAGCGAGGCGCAGGGATGTCGCAGCGGACAAGATGTCCGTAGCTGTGGTCAAGTCAGAACGTCAGCATCTCTTTACCATTAAGGGGTTTTCCGTCTTCTCAGCGGAAGAGTGTTCATTGCAGCCTTCATTTCTTCTACTGAATAAGCCAACAAGGCAGCCGTCGTCGGTGTCAGGAACTATGAGACGGCGGGTCGGCAGACTACAACCGTGGAGGCAGCAGATGGCGGATGGATGCCGGGAAATGAGCGAAACGCGTCGGCGGGGGGCGAGGACGAGGGAGGGCATCGTGAAGATGCTGAAGCATGAGCAGCGAAGGGCGAGAGGGCGAGGGCGAGGGCGAGGGCGAGGGCGAGGGCGAGGGCGAGGACGTGGACGAGGACGCAGACGAGGGCGTGCGGGAGGGGCGAGGGAAGGACAGGAGGATCGGAAATCTCGGTAGCCTCTAGCGTGCCGCAGGCATTGACGTGGGATGTGGTGATCTGAGTTGACATACCGTTCGAATTCGTAGGCGAGGTCTCGAGCGCGAGTGCCGTGGCTGAAGCCAGTCACGTAAAGGGTGGTACCGCCACGCGACATGATAGCTGGTATTAGCTCGCTGTCGGCTGACTCTGTCAGGTGAATTGAATACGGCGAGGGGTATCAAGACAAGCTATCTCGCGTGGACAATATGACGGAGACAGACGACGAAGTGCTGACGCTGATGTTGCAGCAATTGTGACTGCGTGTCTTGGTAGCCGCAGATGAAAGGGGCGGTGCTGGTGATGATGATGGGAGTGGTGGAATCGGTAACGTTAAGCTAGGCCTTGCGAGGTGTGACGGGTTGTCGCAGCAGAAAATTGTCTGGCAAGAATTAACGTCGGCCACCCCATAGTGGCCACCACCCCCAACTGGCCACCACTTCCCATACAAAACAAGCTATTTTAGGTACTTTTATCTCAGCGGATAATATATAAATAAATCTATAGAAAATCTCTTAAATACTTTAAGATTTAAAGAGTTTAGTAAAAGTATTTGAAAAAACTTAGACCCACTATTTACCTAGTATATCAGTATAATAAAGTTCTGTATATAAATTCTACTAATATTTAAGCTACTATTTCTATTAATTTAGTAGGTAAACTAAAGGAAGTATTAATTGTAAAGTAGAATCTACCTCTTACGCTATACTGTAAGAAAATCTTACTTCTTTCTATATAGTTAATCTTTTAATAGACTATATATATAATATTCTTCTAGTAAAGTATTTCTTAGTAAACTACCTACTAGAAAGAAAATATAGATATTTATAGATTACATAATTCTATATAAGAGATATACTATACTTTTAGTATTGAAATAAGCTATTCAGATAAGTGGATTATTTATACTCTATTATAATTAAGGTTAAAGAGTTACTTACTGGCTGTTAAGAATAGTATATAAAATAGTAGTAGATACTAACATTATACTAAATACTTAGAATATACTATATATATAGAGGCTATAGTTTTTTAAGCATTTTTACTATACTATAATATACTTAGAGTATTTAATAGAATTTTCCTAGATTTCTCCACTTATCTTTCACTAAGATAGAAATACCTGAAATCGCTGGTTTTGTATGGGAACTAGGTGGCCAGTTGGGGGTGGTGGCCATTATGGGGTGGCCGACGTTACTAGGGTATCTCTGTGAAAGAGCGACACGTCTCCGACTGCCGAGACGGTGTGTTTCGGGTTCTTCGGACTGTATTCATCGTGATCCCAGTGTGTAATCTACCTATGCTTTAAGTGGCCCCCCCTGATACCCGTCAGCCCCCCCATACCCGTCACCCATTTCCCACACAAAACCACCTATTTCAGGTATTTCGTAGATTCCTGGAAATATATTTGAAAATCCTATAAAAGCTCTATAAATTTACGCCAAGTTTGATTATTGAAATAATAATATCTGTAAAATAATAGAACTTTATTTTTAGTAATAAGTATAGTATTTTCTAAAACTACTAGTATTTAATCTTATTTTATATATAATATCTTAATAGTTTAGAAGAAAAGCTTAGAAAAAAAGTATCTGTAATAAAGTAAGTCTATTTAACTTAAAGTATGAAATAAAATCTAAATAAGATTATACTGTAAGTTTTATATCAAAAGCTTCTAACTTAAAATATATATTAAGTATAAAGTACCTACTAGTTGAATATTCATTAGTAAAGTTGAGATAAATAGTGAAACTTAAGAGCTAAAAGAGTAATTTTAGAATATAATATATAGCAAATCTAGATACTTATATATTCTATATTTTCAATCAGATAAATTTCTTATAGTATAGACGTAAAATCTTGAAACTTTTTTACTAGTCTGTTATAGTTTATATATAAAAAAGTAGTATATACTTACAATTTAGTGATAACTACTTACCCTATAATTAGGAGCCAGTGAATATTCTTCTAATTTTTTTATTATGTTATATATATTATAAACTACCTTTTTTGAAGTTTAGTAGATTTCTAAGTTTAGTATTCGTAAAGACAGAACTACTTAATGTAGCTAGTTTTATAGTGAGAAAGGGAAATAGATATAGGGAAATAATAATAATAGAAAGATAATATATATAGGGAGGCTACTTATATATTATTATTATATACTTAGGTACCTAGCCTATATATAGTATATAAAGTCTTTAAGAGTAAAGATAAATGTAGTTATCTTATAGCTGGTTTTTAGTATATCTACCAAAACAGGAGATTTCAATAGTAGCTAAATTAGCTGTTACTGGTAAAAGACTAACTTACTTATATTAGATACTATTTAGTATATAAATAGTAAGAAATATTTCTACTTTTCTGTATTTTAACTATAATATTACTTTTGCTATTTCTAGTTATTATAAGCTGAATCCTATAAGAACTAGCTATAGCTAGCAGGTATTATATATAATTAGGAGGTAAAATCTGGTATATATTAAATACAGCTAATAGCTATATATGCTATATAAGGCTTTAGTTTAATTGTCTAAGTAGCGTGAGGTTTGTAGAGATAATATAGCTACCTGAGGCTTAGATAATCTAAACTTTATACTTTAAGTATACTATTCCTAATATACCCCTCTAGCGTTAAGAAATATATCTATAAGCTAGCTTTTTGAATAATACTATTCTAACGCTCCATTTATATCTTATAAGAAACTTTTTCTTATAATTTTATTATTCTTATTAAACCTCCATCCCTATAGCAGAAAGAGTAATACTATTTTTAAGTTACTTAGATATTTCTTATTATTTAGACTGAGGATATTCTCTAGGTATCTTAAGTATTTTAGATACCTTTAAGCTCTTTTTTTGATATTATTATTACTATATTAAGAATCGATAGATTCTAACTAGTAATTAAAAACCTTATTAAGATTTTTGAATATTAATATAAGTAGCCTTCCTTGAAATCTCTCTTCTTACTATATTTCTGAATACCTTAACTAATTAGTTATATTAATCTAAATAATAAGAACGCTAAATTAGTAACTTTAAAGAGGCTTTATAAAACTATTAGCTTTAGGGTTTCCTAAAGGTATATGCTTAATATTGAAATACTTTTATTAGGTTTCTTATTATAACTAGTAGTTATGAAAATCTATATATTATAACATTATATATAGTTATATTATTTTAGTAGTTATAATATATATTCTTTACTAATTATTATAATACATATAAAATATTAGGTAAAACTTATATATTCTATCACTACTAAAGATATTTACTAGAAAATTTACTTAAAGTATAGTAATTAGATAACTAGTAAAGCTAGCCTCTTATACTACTTATGATAGCATTAAAAACTCTATTTTAGTTAAGAAGATAGTAATAACATCCAATCTATTTACTTACTATACTATAAAGCTACTAAAGAAATATATAATATATATCTAAAAGCTTTTTTAATTCTTATTATTATCTATAAAGTTAGTATTTATAGTAATAATAACATTATTCTATAAATTACTAACCTTATAGCTAAACTAAAGGTAAAGATTTACTAGAGGCTGGCTATAAAAAGTAGCCCAGTAGTATCTAAATAGTATTATACTAAACTTAAAGAATTAACATTTATAATAAAGGATTTTTACTAAGCTATAGTGGTAGCAACTTTATAGACTCTATATAGTAGTATTTTATATAAGCTTTAAAGCTTAGATTTATAATATATCTCCCACTACCTTTTCCTCTATTATTATAGTAATAGTAATTATAAATAACCTTATAGCTATATTACTGATTACCTAATAACCTAAGTAAATCTAACTAATAAGAAAAATATATTTCTTCTAAAAACCATTAATATTAAATAATCTAGCTAATAGGAAAATTTATATTACTTTCCCCCAAATTACTTACTAATCAATTTTATATTATAGCTAGTTTTTTCTTTTTAACTATAAGATATATTCTATTCTTCTATATTAGAGCTATTTTGCTCTTTCTTTGGATTACCTACCTTCCCTATTTCTATATTTTCCATAATACCACCAATTTACTACTATTTTACCCCTATTTCCCTATGATTATTACTTCTTTCTATTATATTAATTACTACTTCTACTAATATTTATTCCCCTAATAATAATTCTTACTTCCACTTTCCCCCCAGTAAGTTTACCTTCTATATTTATAGTAGCTATATTATTAAAAGTAACTTTAATAATAACGAGGACCAGCCCTTCTTAGTAGTAAAATTCACCTACCTTTCTTATTATACTAAATATAATAAGAATAGTAAAGCCTAAGATTATATTCTAAATTATAATTACTTCTACTATAAATACTAAATATTACAATATAAATATAAGTAGAACTTATATTTATTTACCTTTAATTCTAAGCTATATACGACCAGTTGCTAAGTTAATTATCTAATTACCTAAGGTAAATATATTATTATTTCCATCTAGCTAGCTAGTAATAAGAAAGATAACTCTAAGAGCTACTATATTACTGTTTTCTTATCTAACTTCTTTATTATAATTTAATATTATTTAGTTACTTTTACTTTATATCTATAGTAATATCTAAGCTTTTCACTTTATATATAGTTCTAACTGTAAATTATACCTCGGAATAGCATTTATGCTAATACCGGTTTATAACTGGTTTAAAAAGTAACGAAATGACCTATAATTATAGATAATTATATCCACGGTTATAATATTTAACTTTATAGTAGAGGAAAACCTTATATTAATAATCTATAGTAGCTGAAAGTAAACAATAAGATTATAGATTTAGAGTCTTAATAAATCTCTTAAAGATAGAATAAAATAGGGGTTTATAAAAGCTAAGTATTCTATAATCTATTACTTTTCTATATTCTTTATAATAAAACTGGAATTTCCCTTAAATTTGTATAGCTATCTATAACTAGAGGAATATAATAATAGAAACTAAATATTTTATCATAATCTCTATAATTGGGGCTATTAATATTTTCTAGATAGCTTAAGTATTATTATAAGTATTAATATTAATGAGTAGACTCTAGATATTAAGAAGAAAATTATTTAGCTATTCTATAATATATTAGATTAAGCTAATGATTTTGGAGATTAGTTATTAATTAGATAATATTTTAATTTTCAGTTCAATTGTTAGGGTAATTGCATGCCGTACGTAATCTCGTTATATGGGTGTAAACTGGTGTTCTGGTTTTCAATTATTATTACTATATTATATAGCGTGTGGCGCTATATAAGGCTCTAGATCTATAGTGTAGTAATTACTTACTAATTGCCATATTATTTAGCTATAGCTGGTGCCGGATGCTAGGTATCTGTAGCCAGTAGGCTATAGAGGGTATACTGCTATATATATAGTAGTATATATAGTTACCGTATACCCTATAATATAGTGTAATTAATACTAGGAACCTTTCTTTTTATTATATATTCTAATGCCTATCTATCAAAGCATTGCAATAATATAAATACATCTAATACAAATACAAATATATGTATTTGTAATATATTATATATAATAGCTTATATATATATTTGTATTTGTAATATTTTCAAACGTAATATATTATAACTACAAATATATATACTTATACTTATATTATTTGTAATATAATACCTAATATATTTTAAACTATATATATAAGATTATAGTACTAAAATGTTAACAAAATAGTATTTATATATATATTAAAAACTGGTGTCCGAAATACTTAGCTTAACGTAGCAGATTGTAGGATAGCTATATAATTTTCTTTTAAATATCTACAGGCTACTTATTAATTGCAGTATTTAGAATAATTTCAGTAAAGTCTAGTTTAATAAACTGATAGCCTTAGTTATAGTAGTTATAGCTGGATATTTCTTTACCTATTCTATATTTCTTTAGTTATAAGTGGCTGTATAGATTTTAAGGGGATTTTAATTTTATTATAAAAATATAGAAGAGTAATAGATTATAGAATATTTAGCTTTCGCAGGCTTTTTATTTTATTCTATCTTTAAGAGGTTTATAAAGATTCTTAACCTTATAATTTTAATAGTTACTTTTAGCTATATATATTAAGCTTTAGCTTTATTAAGACTTTTACTATAGAGATTATCACTATAAGATTTTCCTCCACTATAAGGTTAAATATTATAAATGGAGGTATAATTATCTATAATAATAGGTAATTGTATTACCGTTTAAACTAGTTATACGCTAGTATTAACATAAATACTATTGCCAGATATATTATATAGTTAGAACTATATATAGGGTAAAGAGCTTAGATACTACTACTAGTATAAAGTAAAAGTAACTAAATAACTAAATATATATAATAGTTATATAATTAATATTGAAAAGGTAATTTCATAAATAGAACTCCTCATTTTTACGTTTTTAATTTCGTCAAAATATAATATATTACAAATAATATAAATATAATTGTATATATTTATAATATAATCAGAGTATTATAATAATACAAATACATCTAATACAAATACAAATACATGTATTTGTAATATATTACATGTAATAGCTAATACATGTATTTGTAGTTGTAATATTTCAAAACCTAATACATTACAACTACAAATACATGTATTAATATTTGTATTATTTGTAATATAATACCTAATACATTTTAAATTACATATATAAGACTATAGTACTAGAACGTTTAAAAAGCAGTATTTATATGTATATTAAAGTTATATAATTAACGTTAAAAAGAGTAATTTAATAAACAGAATTCCTAATTTTTACGTTTTTAATTTCGTTAAAATATAATATATTACAAATAATACAATTACAATTACATATATTTGTAATATAATACAAATACAAAATTCTTAAGTCTATTACATTACAAATACAAATACATATATTAGATAAAAATCCTAATACATTACAAATACATATAATGTATTTGTATTTGTAATATGTAATATGTAATGTATTATGTATTTGTAATGTATTATGTATTATGTCTTAATACTCTGAATATCATATAAATACAATTTTTTTAAGTCTATTATATTACAAATACAAATATATATATTAGATAGAAATCCTAATACATTACAAATACATGTAATATATTTGTATTTCTAATATGTAATACGTAATATATTATGTATTTATAAATGTAATACGTAATATATTATGTATTTGTAATGTATTATGTATTATTTCTTAATACTATGCTATTTATTTATATGAAAAATGGTGCCGTTTGCAATTTACGCCCTTTTTCTTAAATAACGTCCAAATACCTATTTATTTACTTTACTTAAGTTACCTATTCCTCCATTTGAATAGTTATATAGTTTAAATTAATAAATTTCTTGGGGTGCAGTTTGAAGTGCCTTTCGTAAAGATATTAGTAATATTATTATCTCTGTTAATTTGTTATATTTTATAGAGCTTATAGCGTTTATATAACTACCTTAATATTATAATGTTAATTATTAGATACTTCTCTTTAGTAATATTAAGCTTTATAAGGTATTAATAAAGTAAGTATAAGTTAGTATATATAATAGTTAGAATTTGAGGAAGCTTCTAATACTTAAGAATCTTCTTAAGTAATATAGCTATAATATAGGTAAAGTTTATACCAGCTACTATAGTATAAATCTCTAAAGTAAGTATATTTTTGGTAATTTTCTTATTTTTAGTAAATAAGTAATATATAAGGTTACTATAGAGGTTAAACTAGCTATTATTAGTTATAGTCTCTTAGCCTAGAATTATTATAAATTTCAGTTAAAATAAGAGATTAGTATTATTAGTAAAAAGGCTATTAATAAAAGTATAAAAGTATACCTTAGAGAGGTTAAGTAATATGAAGTTAAAGTTTCAGTTAAGATACTCTATTTGCCACTTAAGCTATTTATTAAGTATAGTAGTATTATTACTTAAGGGTTATTACTTTTATGCTGTATGTAAGAGGTTAAATAGGGTCTTCAGCTAATATATAGAGGTAAGATATATTCCGTATATATACTATTTAATATACACCTTCTTAAGTGCCTTAGATATAGTATATATATTAATAAGAGCCAGCTTTTACCCTTACTATTTTTAGTATAGGTGAGGTAATTACTATAAAGTAATTAAATACCTTTATTAAACGTAAGAAATATAATTTCTAAGAGTATAATCTTCAGCTTTATCTTAAATAAGGTTTTGCTAAGTTTTTTATTCTCTTAGTAAGAGAATACTTTATTAGAGAGACTGAGGATATTATTAGTTTATATATTAATAAGGCTGAAGGTATTATTTTAAGTATGTAAAATAAGAAGAAATAGGTTATATATTAAAGTTTTTATTTATAACTTCTCCTTATAGTATATAAAGTAAGTTACCCACTAGTAGGTTCCAGCCTTAGTAAAACTATAAAGCAGTTTAATAATAATTATTATTAAGTTTAGAGAATATTATTCTTGAAGATATAAAGATAGTTTAGCTATAATATACCTTATAAGCTTTATTTTAGCTTAGGTATCAACTTAAGTAATATTATAAAGCTATATTATCATACGTTTATACTTCAGGAAAGTTAGAATTATAGCTAAAATAAACTATTAGCTACTTTTTTAAATTATTGGTAATTATATTAAAATTTCAAACTTACTATAGTCTCTAAAATTCTAAATTATAAGTTTTAACTTCTTATATACTTTATTAGTATTCTTGTTTTTAACCTTATTAATAATATGAAACTTAAAATACTTATAGTTTTTATAGAGGATAGGGTTATATTAAATTATTTTTAAAATACTATTATTAATAATACTTTTAACTTCTTTTTTAATTAACTTCTTAAATAGTAAGTTAGGTATTATAATTATATCTTTTATATAAAGAATAAGTAAGAATCCTGTTAGTAGCATAATAGCTATAGGGCTATTAAAGCCCTATAGTATGCCAACTATATAGTATAGCCTAGTGGCGGAAACTACCGCTACTAGTAATAACTAACTACTAGTTATTATCAGCTGCCAGGTAATTAGTAACAAATTACCTAAGGTATTTAAATTTAGCCTATATATAGCCTATAGGCTATATACTATAAATATTAATATCTTTAACCCTATCGGTATATTATATCTAATAATATATATAATATACCTTCACCTAGTGAAACTAATACTAATTAATAGTTAATCTTACTATTACTATTTACTGCAGATTAGTAAGACCTATTCAGATAGAAAAAGTAATAGAAGGTTATAAAGTTTAACTTAAGGTAAGGTTACTAATTTCTTAATTTATTTAGATACTTTTAATAATAACCTTTTATCTAACTTAAGGTAAGGTAATATCTCTTTAATAATTATACTAATATATTCTGATTCTGGTAGCTAGATATCTATCTATACTTAAGATTAACTTATAGAAGAAGTTTTAAATATATCTTACGTAAGTATACTTATTAAATACCTCTATTATAAGATTTGCTAAACTTCTATAATAAAGGAATTTATAGTATTTTTAATCTCTCTGAATTTCCTTATATTCCTCTTCTTCTTTCTTATATTCTTGTATCTTTCTTTCTCTCTTTTCTTACTTAACTGGCAGATAGTTTCCCTCTCTAAAATTAAATTTTACCTAAATAATACTAATAAATAGAAATAGCAAATAGTAAAAATAGAGTTTTTTATCTTTCCTTCTTTCCTTCTAATTTATATCTCTTTAAAATTTGCCTATAGTTAGGAAATAATAAGTAAAATATTCAAGCTAGTGGATTTCTTCAGAAGGCTTTTCAATAACCTTAATATAATAAGTAATACTATTTCTTTAGAGGTAAGAATACCAATAAAACTGAAGTTTCTTCTTAACAGTAAAGTCTTCAGTGAATAAAAAAATATTTAATTTTATTATAAAGTGTAATTCTAACTAAATTAATAACCAGATTATATAAATTGCAGAAATATATATCTGTAATTATATTTTTAGTAGAAACCTTCTGAATTCCTTTAAAGATAATTTCAAAGATTAGCTAGAGGGGGTATAGGCTATTATAAATAAATAACTTCCTCAGTATTTACAGAATACTCGTATTATCTATAGTATTAAGGTTAATATAAAAGGTAAATAAATTTATTAGGTTCTTATATATTTAGTAAAGTAAGATAAATTTATTTTATAAGCTGAGGAAGAAATTTAAAAAATAGTAATATAATTACAAAGCTTTAAGATACTCATTAATAACTAACTAGGCTTTTTTAAAGATATTACCTTTACTTAGTAGATATATTCTACTCTCTAGAAGTAATAATAAAAGGCAACCTATTAAAATCTTATAAAACTTAATATTTATCTAGCTACCTTAAGAAACTAGTTCCAAGAAGTATCTTAATAAGTGGAGAGATTTGCAATTATTTCGCTATTATTAGCAATAGATATAACCCCTTAATAATAAGGATAACTTAAAATAATAAGATCTTTAAGATTAATAAGATTAATAACCTCCTTATGGTTGGAATTAACAGTATAAATTCCCTACCTAACCTCCTGCAGCTTCTCTTCCGCATATTAACTTTATAAATAACTACTAAGAGGCTAAACCCCTTCCTATAGATATACTAATAGCTAAAAATATAACTAATTTTGGAAAAATATATAACTTTAAGATAAAGTATAGAGAAGCCTTCTATAATATCTTTAAATTAAAATCTATATTTTTAGAGACTATTATTTAAAGTTAGATATATCTAACTATATATAGCATGAAGTCTGTCTAATCATACTGAAAAACCAGGCACTCAAATACTACTTTAACTATCTTAGCAATCTCCTTAATTTTAGAATATTTTATAATATAACTTTCTATATTAAGAATTACTTTAAAAGTAACGAAAGTAAGAAGATTTACCTTACTAGTTAGTATAATATAATATTTAGAAGTATTATCACTAATAATTAAAATAAGATAAGAAAGAGTGTACTTGAGATTCTTTTTACTAGGCTGATATATATTTAGAATATCTTCCCTCTTAAATAATATATTAATTTCAGTCTCTGAAACTACCTTTTAAATATATATTAAGGAATATTAGAATACTAGTAAGCTTTCTTTAGCTTTATAGTAATATACTAGGGAATTTATAACTAATTATAATCTGCTGTTAGTATTACTATAAGCCTCCCTCCTATAATATCTTAATATATACTTAAAGATATTAATAATCCTAAGGAAGTCTTATTAATTAGCATAAATTAATATTAAACTAACTGGATATATAACTTACCTCAAAGCTTTTACTAAATATATAGATATAGCTATTAAGGATACTTCTAAATACTATTCAGAGAGGTATATTACTTAACTTCTACTGCTCTATATAGCTAACTTAATAGAAAATACTATATATATAGTAAGTCTGGTTACTGGTTAATAAGAAACTTTCTTGAGGAGAAAAGAACTTCTATAACTAATATAAGTTTAACTTCTTTATAATAAATATATTAATATCTATCTACTATTATCTCCTTATATAATATAAAAAAGTAGAAAGTTTAAATAATAATCCTAAAGATACTTATAAGATTATTATTAAAAATAATATAGTAATATATTACCTCCAGAACTATTAGCTTAAGAATTAACCTAAAATACTAAGTTCTCTAAGTAACCTTTTAAATAATTTTATAACTTCCTACTTTAAAGAATAACTTACACCCCTAGATAGTTGAAAGATTATAAGAATCTTCCAGAATTAAGCGGCAGTTTATACTTTAATAAAAGAAATTAATATAACTAAGGAGATTACTATCTTAGTATCTGCATTTATTCTTAAAGAATACTATTTAGATATAGTTTTCTAAGAAATATTACCTAACTTAGATACTGCTGGCTACTTTATAGCTAGCTACTTTCAGTTTAATACTCTAAAATAAACTATTCTTTCCTCTATTTTCTTAAAACCTTTCAGAGGAAAGTTAAGTTCTATTGATTTTAAAAAAGGTAAACCTATAAAGATAATAGTATAGTTAATATATCTATACTATCTAATATAATAATATTTTATATAGTTCCTTATAAGATTCTATTTCTATTATACCTTACTAATATAAATTACCTTAAATATATTTTTAATAATATTTATAACCAGTTATATTAAAATAAGAAGGTTATCCTAATTATATATAAATGGGGATATCTATAAATATTATTAAATAAGGAGAATATACTTACTTCCTTATATCTAATAGAGATTAAAATCTGGAGGTTTTATAATTACTTTAGATATTTATCTATTCTATATCTTTAAGAAGTTTTCTATAAAGCTAGATATTCAGTTAATTAAGAAGCTTTTATAGCTTTTAAAAAATACTGCTACTAATGCTAAATATTTAGTGCTATCTTCTTCTAATTTAAGTTTACCTTTTATAATAATATTAACTTTAACTTTAAAGTTATTATTAATATCCTTTACCTTAAGGGTAACTACCCCACTCTCTATATTATTAATATAACTATAGTTTTCAATACTACTTAATTTCTACCTAATATTTTAGTAAGATTAATATAGAAAGCCTTTAAGGTATGCTGAATTAATATTTACCTAGATTTACCTAATTTTATTTCTGCTAATACTGAAATAAACTTTTAATTTAAAGACTTTACTTAGAAGCTAAATTAATAGGTTTAACCATTAGAATTATATCTATTAAGATATATAATAGTATAGGTAAGGTAGAATATTACTATATCCTCCTCTATTATATATATATAAAATTTACCATTAAGAATATCTATTATTATTATAAGAGTATTACTTTCAGGCTACTTATAAGTTAATAAATAATATTATTAGTCTAAATAGTTTTTTATTTACACTTCTTATCTTTAGAGCCTACCTCTTACTTGCTGAGGATTTCGCTTTATTTCTGGGGATAGTTTTATAGATATAGGCAGTCTAAAAAGTAACTAAAGCTATTTGCTATAAGTATATAAAAAGAATTATAAATACTGCCGTAGCTATTTATAAAAATTCTAACACTTCTTAAGTTATAAGCCTCCCACTATAATCTTTTATATATATATAGTAAGAAAAGAAAGATTAGTAAGGCTTCTTCCGCCTACTTACTATTTATAGTAAGATATATACTATTAACCTTCCTTATAGTTTTTAAGAGTTTTACTTAACTGCTATAAAGGTATACTATAAAAGTAATAATATTCCTTCTTAACTAGATATTTCAGTAGAAGTATAAAAATACTTTAACTGTAGGTATAGTAACTATAATATTAATAAGGCTGCAGATTCTTCTTAAGAAGTCTTACCTATTCTAATTTTATTTCCCATTATTCTTAAAACTCTAAATACTCTAGAGATACCAGAAGATAATAGTATACTTCCTTCTTATATTAAAAGTAATATACTGCCGCCCTTAAATAAGAATAAGTATATTAAATATTAGAGAATAATAAAACTATTTCTTAAATTCTTAAAAGCTGTATTTAACTAAGAAAATCTTTCTTAATAAGAAAGTAATTAAGAAGATTAATTTATAGTCTTCTTTATAGCTAAGGAAGAAGCTAACCTAACTCTCTCTAAATTTCTCCACTAAAAAAAATATTATTATTTTTAGTCTTTCCTTTAAAAAGTTAATAAAAGAAAGTGGGAAGTATTATTAATAATTATATAGTTAAGATTATTTAGTATAATTCTATTATGTATAAAGACTATACTATCTTTAAGTTTCAAATTATTAGTAAAATTAAGAATAAAAATAATAACTAAATATATAAGAGATTAAAGCTTATCATCTAAGGTTTTAGAGATAATAGGAAGCTTATAATTCTTACTTAGTTTTCTATAATTTAGAGAAGTAGCTAGAAATTAATTACAGCTATTACCTCTATATTAATAAAAGAAGAAAATTTCCTCCTCTAGCTAGAAGATATTATTTAGATTTATATTTAGGCTAAAATTAAACTTATAAAATATATTATAGCTAAGTTACCTATTGACCTTAAAGATTAATATTCTCTAGCATTTATAATAGTAATTAATTAACTACTTTATAACTTAACTGAAGCTAATATTTATTAGTAGGTAATATACTTAAAGTATTATAAAGAATAATTATATATAAAGATATTTGTTTATAATTTTTATCTTCTTATATCTTAATTTAATAATAAGGTATTTAGTGTAATTAGTATATTATTAGATATTATAAACTTAAGCCTTAGAGTTTATATAGGATATAGCTATAAAGGTTTTAGAGAGCTGCCACCCCTATAGTCTAGTGAAGAGTTTTCACTATAGGTATAAACTCTTTAAGTTTATTATAATACTATTTAGATACTACTGAAGTATCTCTTATAGCTAGCCTCTAATATTAATAAACATTCTGCCTAGGTTTAACCTAGTAGTAAATAGTAAACTAAATAGATAATATAAAAGATAATAAAGATAACAGTAAATACTAATATTACAGAATCCTTAATAGAAGTTTCAACAGACTAATAGTAAATAAACTTAATTACAGATAAGAATTAAGTTCTCTAAGAAGCTTTTATATAATTTTAATAGAATTATAAAATAGTTTTATAGACTATATAAACTTCCTTTATAAAAAGGAAGTTCCTTCTAATTAGTATTTTCTTTAATAGTAATATTCTTTACTTTCTGGTATAGAAGATAATTATATAGTATAAGCTTAAGGTTAACTAGGTTTTTATTAGAAAATTAGAGAATTTTTAGCAGTTTCTCTAGACTAACCTTTTACTAAAAGTTTAGATATAGATTAGTAACTTATATATAATCTAGAGGTTGTTATATAGCTAGAATATTAATATCTTTCTCTAGTATCTTACTGAATATTGTAAAAACCCCCATTATAATATCTAAGCTTTTAAGAAGATATAATATCTCTAATAAAAACTTAAGTAGATATTTATAGAATTTTCTATTAAATTTAAATTAGCTATAGGTAAGGTAGGGGGGTATATCTAGGTAGAGAATATTTAATTAAATTATCTATAACTAATTCTCTTTCTCTAGATTCAGATAGCTACTATTAGTTATAATATTAGCTAAATAGATTACTATACTATAGTTTAATATTATTACGTAATTACTATAGACCTTCAGATTCTTAGTATAAAGTTATAAGGTTATACCTAACCCTAATTTTAACTATAGATAGAACCTTCAGTTAACTAGAATAAAGATATATAGATAATAAGTATAGATGTAGCTTACATCACTTTAGTGCTAATATAATACTGCCGTAATACTAGCTATCCTTACTAAGGGGGGTTAGGTAGCTAGGGCTCTATATTAGCTAATTCTTTATTAGCTATTATAGTGGATATATATAGAGTCTAGTGGGTGAACCTAGTAGTTCTGTAAGCTTATATGCAGGCTAGTGTCTATATTTACTATAGTATTAAGAATTATTTTATTACTAAATATAAGCTATATTCTGCCTACCCTCCTATAGCTCTAAATATTAATATTTAGACTTTATAGCTGGATAAGGAGATTATAGATAATAAGGGAAAAGAATAACCTTCCAGAAGAAACGTCCTGGAGAATAAAGTAGTATAACTACTAGTAATATTAGTATAGTAATAGATAAAACTAAAGAGATATAAAGCTGGATAGATAAACTATTCTTTCTAGTTTCTATATTAATAAATAATAAGCTTTTTATCTCTTTCTAAATTAATACTAATTATAATTATTATAAAGTAGTTAGTAAGAAATTAATAAAGTAGCAGGATCTTATTATTATTAACTTCCTATAGTCTTATTAGCTAGAAACTATTTTAGATACTAATAAGGCTATAGCTATTACTAGAATAGCTAGAATCTATATTAATCTAGATAGATAGATATTTAGGATCTTATTTTATATTATTCTGGATAAAGTATAGTTAGCTATTTTTAGGAAGCTATAATTATAATATTAAGAGATTATTCTTAATTCTATAAGGAATAAAATAAGGATAAATATAATTAGTAGTTTTATAATACTAGCTATTAGTAATATTCTAAAAAGTATATATATAGAGAGGTTTACTAATCTTATTAAGCTATTAGGAATTATACTAGTTAATATAAAAGAGGAAGATTATAAATAGATAGCTACTAATCTAATATAAATTAATATAGTTTTTACTACTATATTACTAGTAACTCTAAAGTAGCTAGTATCTACCTTACTAAAAATCTATACTTCTTTTATAAATCTATTGAAGAAGGAAAAAGTCTTCAGCTTTCTATCCTACTGGAGGATTCTTAATTACTATATATAACTTAAGAAGAATCCAGATAGAACTAAACTGAATCTACCTTAGGAACTACTTTATGATATATTATAAAAGTATCTCCTTAAAATATAGCGTTAGGTTACTAACTTAATAGATAAGGACTAAATATAAATTAGCTTCTTAGCTATAGAGATATCTATTTTTTAGTTAAGAAGCTAGAAGGAAAGTAGCAGTTTTATATTAACTATTATATTCTTAATATTATTAATACTTATAATTACTACCTCTTACTATTAATTAAGAAGATACTCTATTTATTATCTAAGGTGGAATAGTTTATAAAGGTTAATATTCAGGCAGCTTTCTATAAAATCTATATTATAGAGGAAGATAAATATAAAATAGCCTTCTGGATATATTTTAGCTTCTTTAAGTAGCTAGTAATATCTTTCAGGTTAACTAATATACTTACTATATTTTAGTAATATATTAATAGGATACTTTAGAGTATTCTTAATAATTTTATTATAGTATACCTTAATAATATCCTTATTTATAGCTGCAGGTTATAGGCTAATTATAAAGCTAAGATTATATAAATTCTAGAGTAGCTAAAGGAGGCTAGCTTATATCTAAATCTGGAGAAATATAAGTTTTTAATATAGAAAACTAAATATCTTAGTTTTATTATTAAGGTAGGGAGGGAAATATATTATAACTTTAAGAAGATTAAGGTTATTTAGAAGTAGAGGGTTTCTAAGAATATTTAGAGCGTCTGAAGCTTCCTTAAATTTATAAACTTTTACTGTAATTTAGTTAATTACTTCTCCAGCTTAATAAAACCTCTTATGTAGCTAATATAGAAAGAAGTTTTATTCTAGTGGAATAAAGCTTACAAGGAGGTATTTAATATCCTTAGGATTATATTTATATTAAAGCTAATTATAGTCTAATAGAATCTAGAGAAACCTATAGTAATAGAGGTAGATTATTTTAAGATAGTATCAGAAGGTTACTTATTACAGAAGAATAAAGAGAGTATTCTATAAATAGTAGCTTATTATTTAGTTTAGCTAACTTTAGTTTAGCAAACCTATATTATTTATAACAAGAAGCTATTAGTAGTTATATTATACTTAACGATATAATTAGTAAAACTATAGAGTATAATATAATCTTTTACTACTCTTTCTAACTGTAAGGTTTTAGAATATTTTATAAACCTAAAATCTATCTTAAAGTAATAAACTAGATAGACTGAAATTCTATTAGAGTTTAGTTTTATTCTAAAATACTATTTAGACTATCTTATAGAATATCTAGATACTCTATTAAGGTAAGGATAAGATAATATAATTAAGCTATAGCCTCTAATATAAATTCTCCACTCCTTATAGATTAATATAATAGATATAGTTAAATTACTCTCTATAGTTTTAATCTTACAGATAGAAATAGATAGAAATAGGAAAGAATTTATACTAATAGTTAATAATTACCAGTAAAATACTACTAAACTGCTAGATAGATATATAATATTCTGGAATACTATACTACTAATACTCTAGAACTAAGAAGTTTCACTAATATTAATATATAATATCCGCTAGAATACAGTCTCACAGACAGTATAGATATTTCTCCCAGAGGTAAATATAAGATTATAGATAACTAACTACTTAGTAAAGTTAGATTATATACTATTATATTAGCATAAAGTCTAGATTCCTAAATATAAGCTACTAACTATAGTAATTCTTTAAATAGTTTATAACTTTTCTATTTTAAGTTACCCTAACAAAAATTAATATTTATGATATTTTCATAAAACTGATATTAGGATAGAATATTAAGGAATATGAAATAATTTTACAAGGTGTATAATATCTGCTAGTAGTTTTATAAGGATTAAAGATACTACTAGGGATTTTTATAGCTTCTCCTAATTCCTAACAGATTCTAATTCTAAATTTTAATTACCTTTATAATAAAATTACCCTTCACTATAGAGGGTAATTTTAGGTTCCTAATAGTTATTACTAATTAGCTTTCTAAATATATTTAGTTAGAAACTATAATATCTATATTAGTAGAAACTTATATAAAGTATTTTTAGAATATATAATAGCAGTTTTATAATTTCCCTATATTAATTATTACTAACTGAGAATCTAACTGAATTAGTATCTTTTAGTTAATATTATACTAGTCTATAGAAGTTGAATAACTTCTTTTAATATTATTCTACCTCCAGATAAATAATAGAATAAAATAGATAATACTAGAAATTTAAGTGTTTCTATAAGTATATATTACTTTTTTACAGATAGACTGACTATTATATATTACTATATACTAACTGGTATTTAATAATAGGGATTCTTCTGTAATTCAAGTAAATTCTAATAAGCTTCTAAATAGCTTTAAGGTAATATTTATTCTATATACTATAATAGTAAAATCCTCTATAAATTTAGACTTAGGGTAGACTTTAATATTTCTTACTTACCTTAAGGAGGATATAGCTTTAGCTTAGACTATAATAACTTATATCTAGTAGTATAATAAGATAGAGGCTAATAGAATATAATAAGTAGTAGAGAGATTATAAATTAGTAATAAAGTTTAGCTTTCCTTATAATATATTAAGATAAACTAGCTAAGTAAGAAGCTTAATTAGGTAGCTTATAAATACTATATTATTAATATACTAAACTTACTTAATATTATATTAGATATTCCCCCTAGTATTTACTTAATATTCTATATTAACTTTATTAAATAGGTTAAAAATATCTTCTTACTTTTATAATATTATATAAATATTTATTTTAATTTTATTCTTATTTTAGTGAGGAAGGATAGTAAGATCTAGGAAGAATATAAAGTGAAGAAGGTTTTTATAGTAAAGAATACTTTAGAGTGGGTATAAAACTAGAATATATTTGTTAAATAGAGAGGCTATAATATATTAATCTGGAAACCTTTAGAGAGTCTAGTTAATAATAAGGTAGTATTATATTTTAAATTATAATATAAGAGTAGTTATAAATATAATAAACTAATATTAATTCATTAATAATAGAAAGTTATATAGACTGTAAATAGAATATAAAATAACCTCTAAACTATATAAATATAAAACTATAAAACTACTTCTTAATAAAAGAATTATTATTCTTTTTTTCCTTCTTTACTATATTTATAAACTTCTCCTTATTATTCTTATCTTTCTTATTATTATTCTTAATAGAAATAGATATAGCTAACTATTAGCTAAAGTATTATTAGTAGAGATAGGGGGTAGTAAGAGTATAGAGATAATAAATAGGTAAACTAGTTTCAGTAGAATTAAGAATATAGTTATAGTAGTTACAGAAAGTAATATAGCTACTAGAGTATATAATAATATTCTACTAGAAAGAGATTAGTAAGATAGTTTAGAAAAGAGAAAAAAGAAAAAAAAAGGAAACTTATTATTATCTATATAATATTACTAAAGCTAGTAATTACCTACTTAGGGGTGAAGATAGTAGTAAGTAAGATACTACTTTTAGTATAAGATAAGGAAGTAGTAGATATAGTAGTAATATAAGTGGGAGGTATCTACTAAGTATAATAGAGATATTTATTATAATATAAAACTATAGTAGAGAAATTAGGTGAAAAGATAGTAATATAATAGCTTTTAAAGTTACTTTCCTTATTACTAGTAGAAATAGTAGAAGTAATAATATACTTACTATAAGTAATTAGATAATTAACTTAGTAACTAGTAGTATATAACTTAAGGCTAATAGTAAAGAGATATAAGCTCTACTTATACTTTAATTTTATTACCAAGTATTTATAGTAAAAGTAATTTTAATTTAGAATATAAATTTAGGTAAGATTACTTCTATTATACTTAAAGTAATAAGTAAAATAGATAAACTTTACTACTTAGAGAAGTTAGTTCTCTTTATTATTAGAATTACTTTTAATAATATAGCTACTATAAATATAAGAGGCAGACTTACGGGGGGAAAAGTAGTAGTTAGGATTATTATTAGGGAAACTAATACCAGTAGAAGTAGTAATTAATATAATAGAAGGAAGTAATAATAATAGGGAAATAAAAGTAAAATAGTAGTAAATTAGCAGTATTATAAAGAGTATAATAAGGAGGTAGGTAGATTATCTAAAGAAAGGAAAACATAGTTATAATATAGAAGGAAAGGATATATCTTATAGTTATAGAGGGAAGAGGAATTATAATATAGAATTATTTAGGAAAGAATCTGGAGGATAGTAATATAAGTTTTTCTATTAGCTAGACTATCTAATATTAAAGGAATATATTTTTCTATTAGTTGGATTTACTTAGGTAATCAGGTAATTAGTAATATAACTATAAGGCTGTTAATAATTACTATTATTATAGTAATAGAGAGAAAGTTAGTGGGGCGTATATTATAAACTTAAGCTTTAGGGTTTATATAGAATATAGCTATAAAAGCTCTATAGAGCTGCTATTCTTATAGTTTAGTAAAAAGTTTTCACTATAAATATAAACTCTTTAAGTTTATTATAATATTATTTAGATACTACTGGGGTATCTCTTATAGCTAGCTTCTAATATTAGGTTAAGTTTATGTTAAGTGATAGAATTTCTGAATAGGTAGATATTATAATATATAATTATTTAAATTTATTTTTCTTCTTACTTAGCTGCTACTTTACACTAATATTTAAATTTTACCGCCTGGAATAACTATTATTCTGGATGCTAATATTCTCTTATAGGGAACCTAATAGGCTTCTAGTATTCCCCCTTTCTACTATAGCTTAATATAATTTCCCCTCTGAGAGATTCTATTTTTAGAATCTAACTACTAAAGTTTAGTATAGGGAAATAATACTTTACTTTTCCTCTAGTACCTCTTATTAGTTAGAATCTGGAAGTTTATTTTAAACTTTATATTTTAGCTTTCTAATATTAAGTTCCAGCTAATATTAGCCTCCTAAGATATATTCTGATTATAGCTATATTTTAGTTAATTCAGTATCCCCCTAGGGTAATTTATCTTCCTTAGCTATAGGAATATTAGAAAAGCTTCTTTCGTACTTCTAGCTATAGGAATTTTGCATCTATTATATTTATGGTTTCTTTTCTTTTTAGAGATATTCTCTTAAGTTTCCTTTAGTAACTACTAGTAAGTTTTCTATTTCTTTCTATTTCGTAAGATACTATTTTCAGTATTTAGACTTAGATATTATTTACTTTATAGTTTTCTTAGCTTTAGAGAATAATATTATCCTTTATATTACTTCTATTATTTCCCCCCCAGTAACCTCTAGGTAATTTCTTTATTATTAAATTATACTACTCTCTATCTTATTAAAATTCCTAACTACCTATAGCTAAGTGAGGGCTATTTTTATAATTTAATTTCTTAATCTTACGGATATAACTACTAGTTTCCTTTATTAATAACTTTATTTTCATAATAATAATAATAATAATAATAATATAATATTTACCTCCACTACTACTGATACCTTACCTCCGCCCCCTTCTTCTACTTTAAAGAAGGATGTTTTAAGTTTTCTTACGCTACTTATAACTAACTGCCTACTAACAGCTCTAATAATAATAATAAATCTGATTTTATATATTCTATCTTCTACTGCCGCTACCTCTATCTTTTAGCTAGCTGGAATTTCCGGAGCCTTACCTTAATATTCTACCTCTACTATAAGATTACTAGTAGGTTTCTATAGCTTCCCTATCCTTATTACTCTAACTACTTTAGATACTAATAATAACTATTTTTATTATATTACTATATATAGTAAAAAGTATATTTTAGTATACTTCCATCCTCCCTCTTATAAGTTACTTCTGTAGCTAAGAATTTCTTTTTAATATTTCTTAAGCTACTTATATTACTACCTTTTTTACCCTAATTCTCTACTATCTTTTTAGTGATATTTTACTAAAACTTAACCTTCTTACTGCTATCTGTAAAGCTAAGGTAATTTTTATATTTCTAATTCCTAATATCCCCCTACTAATCAGTTTTATAGGAGGAGCTTATTAAGATACAGACTATAGCTACAAAAGCCTTTTAGGCTAAAGCTTTCTATACTAATAAGTTTAATATTAAGTGTAAAGTTAAGAATAAGGAGGTTAAGTAGCTAATTTATAAATATTAAGTTATAGCTACTAAAGCTATAGCTTCTACTATTTTATAGTAAAATTACCTCTTAGAGTTAAGTCTCCAGGCTACTACTACTTTTTACCTAATATAGAAGATATAAATCTATACTATTAAGGCTTAGACTGCCACCCTTATAGACCTTCAGACTACTTTTCTGAAGTAGTTTTTAACTTATTTTTACGTTATTAATATCTTTTCTCTCTTTTAGTTTCCCTCTAGTAACCTCCTCTCTTCTAATATTCTTCTTATAGTATACTAGTAATCTCAATTTTTATTTACTATCTTCTAAGGATTCTGCTAAGAAGGGTAATAATAATAGTAATAATACTAATAGAAGTAATAATAATAATATCTAGTAATCTAGTTTCCCCCTACTCCTCCCCCGATATTCTATATATCTGTTTCCTTTGGGGTTTTACTTACTACTTTTAGGTTTATTACGTTTTCTCTAACCTTTAGGCTAATATAAGCTTTCCGGCCCCGTTTCGCTAATAATTTAACTTTACTGACCCTTTTATAATTCGCTAGTAATACTTTAAAGTTTCACCTTATATTTAGACCTTAACTTTATTAAGATATAATATTAAGGTTTCTATAAGTTTTCCTCTACTTTATATTCCTTCTATTTAACTAAAGATTATTAATTCCTTTAAGGTTCTTTATAATTTATAATATAGTTAACTTTATATATATTATCTCCTAAGGTTTTAATAGGAATTACCTGAGGTTTTTACAGCTTTCCTTTATATTTTTCTAGCTGGAATAGGAAGAAGATATTATAAATTTCATATTCTTTCTTAAGGTTAAGTTTAAATACTTATCCCCCGTTAACTGTCTATATTACTCTAAATAGCCCTAAGTATTTATTAGATAACCTTTTAGCTGACTATTTTTATTAAATACTTTTAGTTAATAGTAATAGATAATTACTAACCTTAAGGTTTAACTACCTCTCCCTCTTATTATACTATTTTATATATTCCTTATTAGCCTTTTATAGAAGGGCTTCAAGTTACCAGTAATATAACTAGAGGTATTTTACTTTCTTCTCTGCTATTAGGATAACTTTAGGTTTAACTTCTTCTGGAATATTATTATAAGGTTCCTTTAGTAAGTAGCTTATTAAGGTGTCCGCTGGTATAATCTTAGTAATACTATAGATAGAGGTATTATAGATAAACTTAGCTATAGGTAACCACTTTACTTAGTTACTTTAATTAAAACTAATAACTACTTTCAGGAAGTATGAGCCAGCATTAGCACGAATGCTGTTGCCGGGTAAATTTTACAGTTAGAACCACATATAGGGTGAAGAGCTTAAGTACCACCACAGGTACAGAGCAAAAGTAACCAAATAAACTTTCAGGAAGTATTCTATATTCTGATTTTAATACTCTATTCATTTATCTATTTAGCAGTAATATACTATATTTAACTTCCGCTTAATAACTAGCAGGTAGGTAATAAGTACCTAAAATCCGCTTATAAATAGTAATTTTAAATTTAATATCATAGTTTAAGGAACTTTATACTTAAGAAGTGTATTATTTACTAATAGGGCTACTAGCGTATTTACTATTAAGGATTTTTTAGTTAGTAAGTAGAAAGTATATTTAGTAAATTAATTAATAACTATTAGGATACTATTATAGTTTTTTCCTAAGAACCTTATTAATTTAGGTAATTTGGTAATAAAATGTATATTAATATATTACGATACGCTATTAGGTATTAGGAGAGATACCAGTATTTTATATAGAAGGTAATATTTAGATTTTGATTTTTAGTATACTGTGTATTAAAATATATATTCTATAATATTCTTTCTTATTAACTTCTATTAGTATATTTAATTTAACGTTTTAAATATTTTGGTAATTTCTAGATACTCTTCCAGAAGTTTATTATGAAAGGTAGTTAGTAGATTAACCTAAAGTTAGTAACTGTTGAAATAACTAGCTTACTCTAGAATTTTATTTCTTTCTAGTTATTAAGAGACTATCTACTACATCTTAGTTATAATTCCTCTCCTTCCCTTATAGTAGCTTCCTTTTATATCTCTCTAATTTTCTTCTCTTCTAATATTCCTTATAGTCTCTCTGGAATAAGATCCTTAGAATTTATTTAAGATTTCTAGCTTTAGAGAAATACTACTACTATTCTATCTAGAAACTAATTTAGGAAGTTTTTAAGGAAGGTTATTTTAGTATTTTAAATTTCTTCCTCTATTAGTTAGTAGTTAGGTTATCTAGAGAGACTATTAGCTGAATTTTACTTTTTCAGCTAGTAGTTAATAATATAATTAAATAATAATATATTTTATAGAAGTTTTACTTATTTATTATTAAGCTGAAACTTTACAGCTAGATATTAATAATTTAAGTAATTAGTAATAAAAATAATTTTATATTAAAATTATAAGAGGTAATATTTTTATATAAATATTACTTTATAGATAACTAGTAGCTTTACCTCTAGTATTCTTTTTTTTAACTCTATTTTTCTTATATTTTATAAAAAGTATACTAATAGTTACTATTTACCTTCCTTTAGCTGAATTACTACTACCTCTATAGTAATATCTGAGGTATCTATTTCTATCTAAATTAGTAGAATTAGATTAAAATAATATAAAATAGAGACTTTAGTAAACTTTTCTCTTAGATTCTTAAAAGCCTCTATTACTTTAGAGGTTATTATATTCTCTCGCTTTACCTACTTAGTTAGTTAATTAGTAAGTTTAGTACTTACTATAAAGTAATTTTAAATAAATCTTCTGTAGAATTTCGTAAACTTTAGGAAAACTTAAATCTCTCTGATATTAGTGGGCACTAGCTATTTCTTAATAGCTACTACTTTTTCCTCCTCTATAATAATATTATTAGGGAAGATTATAAAATTTAGAAATTTAATAGTCTTTATATAAAACTTATACTTCTCCAGATTAATATAAAGCTTTATAGTAGATAACTAGATAAGTATCTTCTTTACCACTTCTATATACTTCTTCTTTATTTTTATAAACATTAGAATATCATTTAGATAAATAATATAGGTAATATCTATAAAGTCTACTAGAATATTATCAATATATATCTGGAAGATTACTGGAGTATTAATAAGTCTGAATAATATAATATAATATTTAAAATACCTATACTATATTCTGAATTCTATCTTCCACTTATCTTCCTCCTATATATATATTCAGTAGTATATATCCTTTAGATTCAGCTTAGTAAACTATAAGGCTTCCCCTAGCTAGTTTAAAATCTCACTAATAAGAGGTAGAGGTATTTAGTTCTTAATAGTAATATTATTAAGCTCTCTGTAGTTTATATATAGCCTTAACATACCTCCTTTTTTTAAGATAAATAAGATTGACGTTTCTACTGAATTTCGAGATACTTTAATTTATCCTTTTTCTAATATTAATATTAGGTATTATTATAATTTCTTTAGTTTTTTCTCTATAAGAGGGTAAATAGGGTCTTATAGAAGCTTCTTACTCTCCTTCAGCTTTATTATATATATATAAGTACTTTCTTCTACTAATATACCTACCTTCTTTATATTAAAAATATAAGCTTATTCTTAATATTTTGGTAGTAACTGGATATCTCTATCCTTCTTTTTATTTATATTTCCCCTAGGTTGCTGCTATATAGCTTACTACTTTCCCTCTATTAATACTAATAGGATTAAGATTACTAGTATATACTTAAATTACCTCTTAGCTTTATTAATTACCTTAGCCTTATATATTAGTTTAATATTACTAATAGCTAAGGAATGGATTTAGCTCAAAGTCTTTTACTTTAGGTTTAACTTTATTTCTCTACCCTAGGGAATTTCTAGAATAATATTATATTTACTGACTTTACCTACTTAGAATATATAAGACTTTAGTTTTATTATACTAAGGTTATCTGTAATCTTTGTAACTGTAGTATATATTCTATATTTAGATATTAATTTCCCCCAGAAATCCAATATTTTTAGCTTTCTGCTAACCTCTATAGGTTTAGTGTTATATAATATATTTTAATTTAGAATGGTTTTATTAGCTTCGGGGTTAATAAATATTTTTTCCTTCCTCTAACCTTTCCGAGTATAAATTAATATCTTAGTTTTAAAGTATTAGTGAAGCTTTAGATTTAATGGAATTTAAATACTATTAACTTTAGTTACCACTAAGTAATAGTGTTTTTCTATATACTTAGATTTCCTATATATACAGTAAGTATCTTTCTTATACTGGTAAAATAAATAGCCTATTTTACTATAGTTATAGTATTTTAGAGGCCCCCTAGAGGCTATAATTCCAGCCTGCGGGATACCCTCTTACTTAATTTTAGGTAATATAGCTATAGTGGTAGACTGCTTTCTGGACTGGTTATTACTACTTATCTCTCTAGTAGGAATTACTATTAGTATTATTAGTAGTTTGCACCTTCTTTACTTTAGTATTCTATAGATAGAATCTACTGAAATTAACCTACTTATAGGTTATTTAATAGTCTCCATCTGTTTAGTAGTATAATTTAGTTTCTAGTAAGTTACTAGAAAGCCTCTAATCATAATTACTTTCTTTAACTTTAGTAGTAAGTAGTTAATAATATTAATAATATAAAGTTTCTCCAGCTGAATATCTGGATATTTAGTTTTCATAGCTTTATAGATATTAATAAACTACTGGTAGATTTAGCTAATCTTCTGCTATATAGTATCTAACTAAATGTATATAGTAATAACTTTAGTATTAATATTATTTATATTTAATTTGAGTTACTTCTTTATAGCTAATTAGGTAATCTACTTCATATTATTACTATATATATAATAGAGATCTACTTAATTTAGTGGCAAAAGGTAATATTCTTAAGGTATAAGCTTATATACTAAACCTTATTTTTATTTACTATACAGTTATTTTTCGCTACAGTAAATTATTCTCTAAGTTTAAATAGAAAGTTATTAAGGTTAGATTAGCTGCCTCCCTTATAATAAATAGAGGTAAGTTCTTTTACTAAGAGGTTTCCTTTCTGCCTCTTAGGCTTTAGAGTAGAAATAGTAAAACCTCCAGTAGTTTCCTCCTTTGTATTTTCTCCTCTTTTTAAAGTTATTAGCTTCTCTAACTTCCGCTTCTTTCTTAATTTTATTATTTCTTTCTTAATTAATTAATTAAGCTTTACTTTAGAAAGGTTACTATTATTCTGATGAGGCTGCTACTTCCTAGGGTTATTAATATTACTGTTAGTTACTATAGAAGTTAGTTTTCTGCTTATATTTAACTTTCCTAAGCTATTAATAGTATATTATACTTAGGTAATTTATATATATAATATTATTATAGTTTCACCAGTTAGTATATTTAAAAGTAGATAGAAGTTTAAATATATTAGACTGGATTTCTACTAAGTAATAGAATTTCTAAATAGGTAGATATTATATTATATAACTATTTAAACTTATCTTTCCCCTCACTTAGCTGCTACTTTATACTAATATTTAAGTTTTGCTGCCTGGAATAACTATTATTCCGGGCGTCAGTATTTTCTTATAGGGAACCTAATAGGCTTCCGGTGCCTCCTCTCTCTACTGTAGGCTAATATATATAAACTGATAATATTCTTAGTTTTTCTAATACTATTTTTATTTAATAAAAAAATAAAGAACTGGCAAAAGTCTTCCTTATAGTAAAATCTAAGATCTTTCTAATAAAGTCAATACTATTAGTATTTAATAGTAGTATATTATTAGTTATGCTATACTGTAGGGTATGCGGTAACTGTATGTGCTGCTACGTACGTAATAGTATGCCCTCTATAGCCTACTAGCTATAGATGCCTGGCACTTAGCGCCAGCTGTAGCTGAATAGCGTGGTAATTAGTAAGCAATTGCCACGCTATAAATCTAGAGCTTTATATAACGCTATACACTATATAACGTAGTAATAATAACTACTAATAACCAGAATATCAGTTTATATTTATATAATGAGATTATATATAGTATATAATTACTCTGATAATTAAACTAATACTAATTAGTAGTTAACCTAACTATTATACTACTATACTGCAGATTAGTAAGGTTTATTATACTAGAAGAAGTAATTATAAAAACCTATACCTAAGGTTTATATAAGGTAAAAGATTATAAGATTTATTACTTAGATACCTTAGACTCTCTCTACCTTAAGATCTTACTAGAAGCTTCTAACTATATACTAACTCCTTAAGGAGACTACTATTAAGAAGTTTAAATTCACGCTCTCACTCTAGTTAAGTTGAGATACTTCTTATAGTAATACTGAGGAGTTTAAATTTATATCCTTATTATTACTAACTAAAGTTTATTTAGCTAATATAATAATCCTCCTTAAGTAACGCCAGATATTTTTAATACTAGAGATTTATAGTATCTCTAGTCTTAGCTCCTTAGGAGACCTATATAACCTCTTAAAAACTTTTCCCCTACCTCTCTCTATATAGATCCAGCTAAATTAATAATTCTTCCTTACCCCACACCTCTTCAGCCTTTATAATAACGTCCGAATTAATTCCTTTAGGTTAGATACCTACCTAAGGTACCCCTATATTAGTGATAACCTTACCTTTAGGTATCCCTATATTAATAAAAATCTCTCTTTACTTAAACCTAAAGTATTTTAGATAGATCTAAGAGATTAATTATAACTCTATTATAGTAAATAATACTAGCGAGATTAATATATATCTAGAATACTAACTAGCCTTTAATATCTAACTGAAACTTTACAGCTAAAAGCTTTTTTGAATATTCTAGGATAGTTTTATTAAATAACCTGAAATAATATAGTAACTTAGTAATATTAATATAGTTTACTACTTTAGGGACTACTTTATTACCTATAGTATTAAAATCAAACTGAATAGTAACTATCTCTAGTTAGTTTTATACTAAGTTACTTAGTAAAATGATTTTACTCTATAAATCTATCCAGAGATTGAGGATTTTTACTGCTATTTTCCCCTATTAAGGGAGAACCTCTAGAAGTTTCTATAGTAGCTAGATAACCTTATAATAGCTAAGTAGTATATTTTATTACCCTCCTATAAAACCTAACTTAAAGCTGAAAGCTTAATGTAAATAATACTTCTATAATAAGTAGTTAAAGAAAGATACTTACTATTAATTTAGCTAACCTATATATCTATAACCTAAGGTGAGAGATTTCTATTCTAACCCTCAGTCTCACTAGCCCTCTATTCCTCTATATTAAAGTCTCTCTAATAGTAAGAGGATTACTGAGACTATACTTAGTAGCTACCTAGGTAGTATAAATACCCCCTATAAGCTAACCTTACTGTCTCTTTTAATAATATATCTACTAAGTATACTATAAATCTTATAAAATTATATAATAAGAATATAAAGTATAGTGGAGGCCTCTATAATATCCTTAAGTTAAAGATCTATATATTCTATAATTACTACTTTAAGTTTAGTATCCTATAGTATATATAAGTAAAGCTTTTTTTAATTATACTGAAAGATAATATCCTAGAGTTTTACTTTAACTACTTAAGTATCTCAGACGTTAACCTTACGTTTAACTAAATAGTCCAGTAGGTTAAGAATTACTTTAAGAATAATAAGAATTAATAACTTTATCTCTCTAACTAGCAAAATACCATTTTTTAAAATATTATTACTGAAAACCCTAATAAAAGCAAAAAAGAGACCCTTAAGCTTCTAATTTTAAAGCTTATATATATCTAAAAAGCTTTTCCTGCTAGAATCCAGATAGATAATACCCTCTACCTCCAGCTTATAAATATATACTGCAGTATATTAGAATACTAGTTAGCCTTCTTCAGTCTTATAGTAACCTTCTAGAGCCTCTATAACTAGTTAAGATCTACTATAAGTAATACCTTATTAATCTAAAAGATATAATATATATAAAATAATAGAGATAATTACTAGAGGGTAGCTAAAAACTAATTTTAGACTAACTATATATATAACTTACTTTAAGGTAACCCTTAAGATTATAGTTATATTTCTATATATCTATAAGCTTACAATCTAAGTAACTATCACTCACCTCTAATATTTATATATAACTATACTAATTAAAAATACTATATATATAGTAAAACTAGTTACTAATCTATAAGGTATACTCTTAAGGAGAGATATACTACTTTTATTAGATATAAGTTAGCTACTAACCCTAAAGTATACTCTATAGTAATATACTATACCTTCCTTATAAGCTATAAAGATATTAATAGTCTTAATAATAATAGCTTTAAGGTTCCGCTAGAAGTTAATATTAATAAAGATATTATTATATAATATTAAATAGATATTAATTTTAAAGAGAGTTATTCTATAGAATCTACTCTAGAGATATTTTTCACGTTATTTTATAGTAAGAAGCTTATTACCTTTAATAAATATGAAATTACCAGAATCCTCTAAAACTAAGTAATAATCTATATTCTCACTAAAAATATTACTACTAGCAGTAAACTTACAGATAATACTACTACTTCTATATATACCTTTATACTTAAAGGCTACTACTTAAATACTATATTTTAAAATATTCTATCTAACTTAGATATTACTAGCTTCTTAACTACTAAGTACTTCTAGTTTACTATATTAAAGTAGTTAATTATTCTCTCTATTATCCTTACACTTCTATAAGGTAAACTAATTATAATATACTTTAGAGAAGCTACTCTTATTATAATACTTAGGATAGTTAATATACCTATACTACTTAATATTATTATATTTTATATAATCCTTTATAATATATTCTTCCTCCTCTACTTTATAGATATAGATTACCTTAATATTATATTTAATAATATCTATAATAAGCTCCACTAAGGTAAAAAGATTATACTTATTATTTAAAAATAGGGATATCTATAGATACTTCTTAATAAAGAGAGAATAATTACCTCTATATACCTTATAGAGATAGAAATATAGAAACTCTACTACTACTTCAGATATCCAGCTATAGTATGCCTCTATAATATCCTCACTAAAGTAGGATACTTAGTTAAATAATATACTCTTAAGGCTCTCAAAAGATATTACTACTACTACTAAATATATAGTATAGCTTCCGTGTAATTTTATTTTACTATTTAAAATAATATTAACTTTAATTTTAAGATTATTATTAATATTATCTATATTAATAACTATAATATACTCTATATTATTAATATTACTATAATATTTAATATTACTTAAATCTTACCTAATCTATTAGTAAAAGTAATATAGGAGGCTTTTAAGATATATTAGATTAATATATACTAAAATTCTCTTAATTTAATTACTACTAATATAAATATAACTTTTTAATCTAAAAGCTTTAGATTAGAAGTAAAAACTATAGGATTAATAGTTTATATTATATCTATTAAAGTATATAATAGTATCGGTAAAGTTAAGTATTACTATATACTCCTCTACTATATATATAAGATTTACTATATAGAGCTTCCCACTATTACTTAAGAGGTATCCCTTCAGGTAGTATATAAAGTAATTAATAATATTACTAACCTAAATAGCTTTATACCTACCCTGTTCGTTTTTAGAGTGTATCCATACTTTATAGAAGATTCAGCTTCCTCTCTGGATATTATTATTTAGACTTAAGTTATATATAAGGTTATAGAGGAGGTTTACTATAAGTATACTAAATATACTATTAATACTACTTTAGTAATATATAATAGCCTAGATACCTCTTATATGATAATCTTTCTACTCTAGATTCTTATATATATATAGTGAGAGAAAAAGGGCTAGTAAAAGCTATATCCTCTTATTACTACTTATAGTGAGACTTATATTCTTAAGCTACCTTATAGCTCTCGAGAGTTTTAATTAATAGTTATAAAATAATATTTTAAAGATAATAAATAAGAGATTAATAATAATATATCTAGAGCTATAACTTTATAAAAGCTAGTATTTATAACTTTATATACTAATCCTCAGCTAGACTAAAGATCTCTAAGTAACCTAACAGTAAATAGAAGCTTATAATTCTATATAGCTACTTTAATTTCATCTGTAGCTATTCCTAAGATTCTGAATATATAACTATCACTTTAGACTACCTCTCCCCTAAGAGATAATAATATTCTCCCCCTTTTAGTAGTTAGTAATATACTATAAGTAATATATAGACTTTAGATCTAGCTAGAAGCTTTAAGTTATATAACCTATAGATATATAGTTAGTTTACTACCTCTAGAGTTAAACTAAGAGGTTTATTTTATAGGATACCTTACAGCTAAGAAGTAGTTAGATCTAGTATTCTCACTTACCCTCTATATAAAAAATATAATTATAATATCTAGCTTACTATTTAAAAAGTTAATTAAAAAGGAAGTTGAGAGTATTATTAATAATAGTATTATAAAGATTATTTAATATAACTTTATCCTCTATAAAGACTATAAATATTTTAAGTTTTATATTATAAATAAGATTAAGAATAAGGATACTAATAAGGTATATAAGAAGTTAAGATTTATAATCTAAGGCTTTAGAGACTATAGTAAATTTGAGATTTTAATATAATTATTAATAATCTAGTAGAGTAGCTAATAATTAATTTTAGCTGTAGCTTTAACCTTCTTTAAGTATAAAGATATAATAATATAGCTTTATAATATTATCTAAGTTTACACTTAAGTAAAAATAGAGTTTATAAAATTTATTATAGCTAAACTACTTTTATATCTTAAAGGGTAATACTCTCTAAACTCTATAATAATTATTACTAAGTTACTCTATAGTCTTATAGAGGCTGGAACCTACTAGTAAGTAATATATTCCATATATTATAAGGAGGAGTTATAAATAGAGACCTTAATATATAATCTATATCTCCTTATCTTATATATTTAAAATAACGTCTTTAGTCTTATTAGTATATAAACTAATAATACTCTCAGTTTCTCTAAAATAGTATTCTATTACTGAGAGAATAAGGAGCTTAGAAAAGCCTTATTTAAGGTGAAGCCTAAAATTATACTTTTAGAGACTATATTCCTTACGTTTAATAGAGGTATTCTATTGCTCTATAGTAATTACCTCTATCTATATTAAAAATACTAAAGATAAAAGCTAGCCCTTATTAATATATATGCTACGTCTGAGATACTTAGAAAAGTATATATTAAATAATATGTGTGTAAGATATATCTTACTTCTATATGCTAGCTGGAGGCTTTATTTAACCTCTTATATATAACGTAAGAGTGATAACCCTTAAGTGACAATACTACTATACTTAATAAACAGCTTAGGTGGTAAATAGAGTATTTTAACTGAAACGTTAACTTTATACTACTTAACCTCTCTAAAGTATATCTTTATACTTTCGTTAATAGCTTTTTTATTAATAATACTAACTTCTTATCTTAACTGGAATTTATAATAATCCTAAGTTAAGAGACTATAATTAGTAATAGTTAGTTTAACTTTTATAGTAACTTTATATATTACTTATCTACTAAAAGTAAGAGAGTTACTAGAAGTATACTTACTTTAGAGATCTATATTATAGTGATTAGTATAGATTTTACCTATATTATAGCTATATTACTTAAGAAGATCCTTAAGTATTAAAAGTTCCCTCAGATTCTAACTATTATATATACTAACTTATACTTACTTTCTAAATACTTTATAAAGTTTAGTATTACTAAGGAGGAATACTTAATAATAGATATTATAGCGTTAAGGTAGTTATATAAATATTATAAGCTCTATAAAATATAGTAGATTAATAGAGATAATAATACTACTGATATTTTTATAAAGAGTATTCTAAACTATATTCTTAAGAGATTTATTAATTTAAATTATATAACTATCTAAATAGAAAGATAGGTAACTTAAGTAGAGTAGATAAATAAGTATTTAGATATTATTTAGGTAAAAGGATATAGATTATAAAAGGTATTATTTTTTATATAAATAGATAGGCACTAGGATATACGATAAAAAGAAAAGTTACTAGTGTTAGTTATACTATACTATAGAGTATATAGTAACTACATATACTGCTATATATATAGTGGTATATCCTCTATAGCCTACTAGCTATAAATACCTAGCATTTAGCGCTAGCTGTAGTTAAATAACGTAGTAATTAGTAAGTAATTGCTATACTGTAGATCTAGAGCCTTATATAGCACTATACGCTATATAATATAGTAATAATAACTACTAATAATCAGAACACTAGTTTGCATCCGTACGATAAGATCACGTATAGCGTGCGATTATCCTGACGATTAAACTAATATATATTTTCCCTCTAAGGTGAAAATCTTTTTCCCAAGTAAAAGAACTAAGGTTATAAACTTACTATTATTAATATCCTTATAAACCCTAAGATACTTAAAAAAGCTATATTAAATAATATATATATAAAGTATATATTACTTTAATTTGCCAGCCTAAGGTATTCTTTAATCTCTTATATATAGTATAATAATAATAATCTTTTAGTAATAATACTACTACTCTTAATAAGTATATTAAATAGTAAATAGAATACTTACATTAAAGGTTAATCTTTATTCCTCTTAATTTCTCTGAAATATACTTTTATATAATTATATATAGCTTCTTTACTAATAATATTAACTTATTATCTTAACTGGAACTTATAATAATCCTAGGTTAAGAGAGAGCTATTAGTAAAGGTAAGTTTATAATCTAAGGTAATTTAGTTTATTATCTTTAACTAAAAGTAAAAAAGTAACTAGAAGTATACTTACCTTAGAGATCTATATTATAGTTACTAATATAGACTTTATATATACTATTATTATATTCTTACAAAAGATTATAGCTTATTATAATCTTCCTTCTATTTTTATAATTATTTATACTAACTTATACTTATTATATAAATACCTTATAAAGCTTAGTATTACAAAAGAGAAGAAGCTTATGAATTTAATATTATAGCCATTAGGTAATTCTATAAATATTAAGAACTGTATAAAGTATAGTGTATTAACAGTAAAGATAATCTTACTAATACCTTCACTAAAAGGTCCCCAAAATATACCCTAAAGTAATTTATTAATATAAATAATATAATAGTTTATATAGAGAGATAGATTACTTATTTAGAATAAAAGAAGAAACTTTAGAAAGTTATTTAGTTAAAAATATAGATTATTTAGTTAATCTTTATCTAATAAATAGAAATATAGTATACTGTAGTTAAAAGGTAAAAAGAAAGTTTACCAGTATTAATAATATAATAGCTATAAGGTTATTAAACCCCTATAGTATACTAACTATATAGTATAGCCTAGTAGCGGAAACTACCGCTATTAGTAATAACTAGCTACCAGTTATTACTAACTACTAGATAATTAGTAACTTATTACCTAGAGTATTTAGATTTAGCCTATATATAGCCTATAGGCTATACACAATAAATATTAATACCTTTAACCCTATTAGTATACTATATATAATAATATATATAATATACCTTCCCTATCCCAAACCTAAGCCTTAAAGCTTATATAGAATATAGCTATAAAAGCTCTATAGAACTACCACCCCTATAGTCTAGTAAAGAGTTTTCACTATAAATATAAACTCTTTAAGTTTATTATAACACTATTTAGGTACTACTGGGGCACCTCTTATAGCTAGCCTCTAATATTAATAAACTTCCTACCTAAATCTAACCTAGCAGCAAACAGTAAACTAAATAGATATTATAGAAGATAATACAAAATAACAGTAAATACTAATATTACAGAACCCTCAATAGGAATTCTAATAAACTAATAGTAGATAAACCCAATTATAGATAAAAACTAAATCCTCTAAGAGGCTTTGACGTAACTTTAATAAAACTATAAAGTAGTTTTACAGACTAGATAGACTTCTTTTATAAAAAGGAACCTTCTTCTAATTAGTATTCCCTTTAATAGTAATATTCTTTACTTTTCAGTATAAAAGATAATTATATAGTATAAGCTTAAAGTTAACTAGATTTTTATTAGAGACCTAGAGAACCTTTAGTAGTTTCTCTAAACTAACTTCTTACTAAAAATATAAATATAAATTAGTAACTTCTATATAACCTAGAGGCTTCTATATAGCTAGAATATTAATATATTCTTCTAGTATCTTACTAAATACTATTAAAACTCCCACTATAGTATTTAAGCCCTCAAGAAGATATAATATCTCTAATAAAAACCTAAGTAGATATTTACAGAATGTTTTATTAAATTTAAATTAGCTATAAGTCAGGCAGGAGAGTATACTTAAGTAGAGGATATTTAACTAAACTACCTATAGTTAGCCCTCTCCTACTAAATTCAGATAGTTACTATTAGTTATAATATTAGCTTAATAAATTACTATACTATAGTCTAACCCTACTACGTAATTACTATAAACCTTAGAATCCTTAATATAAAGTTATACAACTATAACTAATCCTAATTTCAACTATAGATAGAATCCTTAGTTAACTAGAATAGGAATATATAGATAACTAGTATAAATATAACTCACGCCACTTTAGTACTAATGTAATATTACTGTAATATTAGCTATTCTTACTAAGGAAAGTCAGGCAGCTAGAGCTCTATACTAGCTAAACCTTTATTAGCTGCTACAGTAGATATATATAGAGCCTAATAGATAGACTTAGTAGTCCTGCAGGCTTATATACAGACTAGTATCTATATTTACTATAGTATTAAGAACTATTTTATTACTAAATATAAGCTATATTTTACCTACCTTCCTACAATTCTAAATACTAATATTCAGATCTTATAGTTAAATAAGGAAATTATAGATAATAAGGGAAAAAAATAACTCCCCAGAAGAAACTTCCTGGGAGGTAAAGTAGTATAACTACTAGTAATACTAATATAGTAATAGATAAAACTAGAGAGATATAAAGCTAAATAGATAAACTATCCTTTCTAATCTCTATATTAATAAATAATAAATCCTTTATCTCTATCTAAATTAATAGTAGTTATAACTATTATAAAACAGTTAGTAAGAAGTTTATAAACTAATAGAACCTTACTATTATTAACCTCCTATAATCTTACTAACTAGAAACTATCCTAAAAACTAGTGAGATTATAATTATTACTAAAATAGCTAAAGTTTATATTAACCTAGATAGATAGATATCTAAAATCTTATTCTATATTATTCTTAATATAATATAGCTAGCTATTTTTAGAAAACTATAGTTATAATATTAAAGGATTATTCTTAACTCTATAAGAAATAAAATAAGGATAGATATAATTAGTAGCTTTATAATACTAGCTATTAGTAATATCCTAAAAAGTATATATATAGAGGAATTCACTAACCTTATTAAGCTATTAGTAATTATATTAGCTAATATAGATAAAGGAAATTATAAAAAGATAGCTACTAACCTAATATAAATTAATATAGCTTTCGCCACTATATTACTAGTAACTCTAAAGTAGCTAGTACCTACTTTACCAAAAATCTATATTTCTTTTAGAAACCTATTTAATAAGAAAAAAACCTCCAGCTTTCCACCCTACTAGAAAACCCTTAATTACTATATATAACTTAAGAAGAATCCAGATAAAACTAAACTAAATTTATCTTAGGAACCACTCTATAATATACTATAAAAATATCTCCTTAAAATATAACACCAGATTACTAACTTAATAGATAAAAGCTAAATATAAGCTAACTTCTTAGTTATAAAGATATTTATTCTTCTAGTTAAGAAGCTAGAAGGAAAGTAGCAGTTTTATATTAACTATTACACTCTTAATACTATTAATATTTATAACTATTACCCCTTACTATTAATTAAGAAAACACTCCACTTATTATTTAAGGCAAAATAATTCACAAAAATCAATATCCAGGCAGCTTTCCACAAAATCTATATTATAGAGGAAAATAAATATAAGAAAGCCTTCTAGATATATTTTAACTTATTTAAATAGCTAGTTATATCTTTTAAATTAATTAATATACCCACTATATTTCAGTAATATATTAATAGGATACTTCAGAATATCCTTAATAATTTCATTATAGTATACCTTAATAATATCCTTATCTATAGCTATAAATTACAGGCTAATCATAAAACTAAAGTTACTTAGATTCTGAAGTAGCTAAAAAAAGCTAACTTATACCTAAATCTAAAAAAATACAAATTCTCAGTATCGAAAACTAAATACCTTAGTTTTATTATTAAGATAGAAAGGGGAATATGATATAACCTTAAGAAAATTAAGATTATTTAGTAGTGGGAGGTTCCTAAGAATATCTAGAACGTTCAGAACTTCCTTAAATCTATAAACTTCTACTATAATTTGGTAAATTACTTCTCTAGCCTAATAGAATCTCGTATATAGCTAATATAGAAGAAAGCTTTATTCTAATAAGATAAAACTTACAAAAAAGTATTTAATATCCTTAAGATTATATTTATATTAAAGCTAGTTATAGCCTAATAAAACCCAGAGAAACCTATAGTAATAGAGGCAGATTATTTCAAAGTAGTATTAGGAAGTTACCTATTACAGAAAGATAAAGAGAGTATTCTGCAGATAGTAGCCTACTATTCAGTCTAGCCTACCTTAGTCTAGCGAAACTATATGATTTATAATAAGAAACTATTAGTAGTTATATTATACTTAAAAATATAATTAGTAAAGTTATAAAATATAATAGAATTCTTCACTATCCTTTCTAATTATAAAACCTTAAAGTATTTTATAAACTTAAAATTTATCTTAGAGTAATAAGCTTGGTAGACTAAAACCCTATTAGAATTTAATTTTATTCTAAAATACCATTCAGGCTACCTTATAGGGCGTCTGAATACCCTATCAAAATAAAAACAAAATAATATAACTAAGCTATAGTCCCTAATGTAGATTCTCTACTCCCTATAGATTAATATAGTAAATATAGTTAGATTACTCTCTATAGTTTCAATCTAATAAATAGAAATAGATAGAAACAGAAAGGAATCCACACTAATGGTTAATAATTACCAGCAAAATACTACTAAACTACCAGATAGATATATAGTATTCCAGAATATTATACTATTAATACTCTGGAACTAAGAGGTTTTAGTAATACTAATATATAATATTCGCTAGAATATAGTCTAATAGGTAATATAAATATTCCCCCTAGAGGTAGATATAAAGATATAGGTAGCTAACTACTTAGTAAAGTTAGATAGTATATTATTATACTAAAGTAAAATCTAAATCTCTAAATATAAACTACTAACTATAGTAATTTTTTAAATAGTCTATAACTTTCCTATCTTAAGCTACTTCAGTATTAACTTAATATTTATAATACTTTCATAAAACTAGTTTTAAGATAGAATATTAAGAAATATCAAGTAATTTATTAAAGTATATAATATCTACCAGCATTTTCATAAACGTTAAAAATACTATTAGAGACTTTTAAAGTCTCTCCTAATTCCTAACAGATTCTAATCCTAAATCCTAATTAATTTATAATAAAATTACCCTCCACTATAGAGAATAATTCCAGATTCCTAATAATTATTACTAATTAGCTTTCTAAATATATCTAGCTAGAAGCTATAATATTTATATCAGTAGAAACTTATATAAAGTATTTCTAGAATATATAGTAGTAATTCTATAATTTCCCTATATTAATTATTACTAACTAAAAGTCTAACTAAATTAGTATCTTTTAATTAATGTTATATTAGTTTATAGAAGTTAAATAATTTCTTTTAATATTATTTTCCTCTCAGACAGATAGTAGAATAAAATAAATAATACTAAACATTCAAATATTCCTACAGATATATATTACTTTTTCGTAAATAAACTAACTATTATATATTACTATATACTAACTAACATTTAATAATAGAAAATTTTCTATAATTAAAATAAATTCTAATAAATTTCTAAATAACTTTAAGGTAACATTTATCTTATATACGATAATAGTAAAATCCTCTATAAACTTAAACTTAAGGTAAACTTTAATATTCCTTACTTACCTTAAGGAGAGTATAACTTTAGCCTAAACTATAATAGCTTATATTTAGTAGTATAATAAAATAGAAGCTAACAAAATATAATAAATAGTAGAGAAATTCTAAATTAGTAATAAAGTTTAGCTTTCCTTATAATATATTAAGATAAGCTAACTAAGTAAAAAGCTTAACTAAATAGCTTATAAATACTATATTATTAATATACTAAGTTTACTTAATTTTATATTAAATATTTCCCCTAGTATTTACCTAATATTTTATATAAACTTTATTCAATAGGCTAAAAATATCTTCTTACTTTTATAATATTATATAGATATTTATCCTAATTCTATCCTGATTCTAGTAAGGAAGAATAATAAAGTCTAGAAAAAATATAAAGTTAAGAAGATTCTTATAGTAAAGAATATCTTAGGATAGAAGTAAAACTAAAATATATTAGTAAAATAGAGAGACTATAATATACTAACCTAGAGACCCTTAGAAAGTCTAATTAATAATAAGGTAGCATTATATTTTAAATTATAATATAGAAATATTTACAAAAATAACAAACTAATATTAATTTACTAATAATAATAAGTTATATAGGCTGCAAATAGAGCGTAAAATAACCTCTAAGCTATATAAATATAAATCTATAAAACTACTTCTTAATAAAAAGATTATTATTCTCCTTCCCTTTCTCCACTATATCTGGAAACTTTTCCTTATTATCTTTATTCTTCTTATTATTATCCTTAATAGAGATAGATATAGCTAACTATTAGCTAAAATATTATTAGTAGAAATAGAAGGTAGTAAGAATATAAAGCTAATAAATAGGTAAACTAGTTTCAGTAGAATTAAGAATATAATTATAGTAGTTACAGAAAATAATATAACTACCAGAATATATAATAGTATCCTACTGGAAGGAAATTAGTAAGATAGTTTAGGAAAGAAAGAAAAAAAAGAAAGGAAAGGAAATTTACTATTATCTATATAATACTACTAAAGCTAGTAATTACCTATTTAGAAGTAAAGATAGTAGTAAGTAAGATACTACTTTTAGTATAAAATAAGGAAGTAGTAGAAATAGTAGTAATATAAGTGGGAGGTATCTACTAAGTATAATAGAGATACTTATTATAATACTAAACTATAGTAGAAAGGTTAGGTAAAAAAACGATAATATAGTAGCTTTTAAAGTTACCTTCCTTATTACTAATAGGAATAGTAGAGGTAATAATATACTTACTATAAGTAATTAGATAACTAATTTAGTAACTAGCAGTATATAACTTAAAGCTGGCGGTAAAGAGATATAAATTCTACTTACACTTTAATTCTATTACTAAGTATTTACAGTAGAAGGAACTTTAACCTGAAGTATAACTTTAGGTAAGGTTACTTCTATTATACTTAAAGTAATAATTAAGATAGATAGACGTAGCTACTTAAGGAAGTTAATTCTCTTTATTATTAGAATTACTTTTAATAATATAGTTACTATAAATAGAAGAGGCAGACTTATAGAGAAGGAAGTAGCAGTTAGAATTATTATTAGGGAGACTAATATTAGTAGAAGTAGTAACTAATATAATAGAAGAAAATAATAATAATAGGAAAATAGAAGTAAAATAGTAGTAAATTAATAATATTATAGAGAATATAGTAAGAAAGCAGGTAGGTTATCTAAAGAAAGAAAACGATAGTTATAATATAGAAAGAAAAAGTATATCTTATAATTATAGAGGAAAGAGAAATTACAGCATAAAATTACTTAGAAAGTAATCTGGGGGATAGTAACATAAATCTTTCTATTAGCTAAGCTATCTAATATTAGAGAAATATATTTTTCTAATAACTAAATTTACTTAGGTAATTAGGTAACTAGCAATATAGCTACAAAACTATTAATAATTACTATTATTATAGTAATAGAGGAAAAGTTAGTAAGAAGTATATTATAAACTTAAGTCTTAAGGCTTATAAAAAATTTAGCCACAAAAGCTCTATAAAGCTACTACCTCTATAGTCTAATGAAAAGTTTTCACTATAAATATAAACTCTTTAAGTTTATTATAATACTATTTAGATACTACTAATGTATCTCTTATAGCTAGCCTCTAATATTCCCCTAGTAAAACCAATAAATACTAAATTTAACTACTTCTTAGCTATAAGATATACTATAAAATAAGATTTTGAGTTAAACTTTAAGAGTGGCAAACTAACTATATATCTATAAGTTATAAAATTTAAAGATATCCATTTATTCTGAAGTATTTAAAGTTAAAATAGTATACTTCTAATTACTAAAGGGGGAAGAATATTATTATATCTTAGGATAGAGGTAATATAAAATATTAGCTATATATTTAGGGTCTCGGAAATAGCTACAGACAAAATTAAAGTAGCTATATAGAATTATAAGTTTCTATTTACTGTTAGGTTATTTAAGGTTTTTTAGCCTAACTGAAGGTTAGTATATAAAACTATATGTATTAACTTTTATAAAGCTATAGCTACTGCTATATTATTATTAATCTCTTATTTAATACTTTTGAAATAATATTTTATAGCTATTAATTAAAGCTTTTAAGAATTATAAGATAGCTTAAGAATATAAATCTCACTATAGGTAGTAATAAGAGGATATAGCTTTTATTAGTTATTTTTCTTCTGCTATATATATATAAGAGTTTAGAGTGGAAGGTTTATTATATAAAAGATATTAAGGCTGTTATATATTACTAAAGTGGTATTAATACCAGAGCATTACAATAATACAAATATATCTAATACAAATACAAATATATATATTTATAATATATTACATATAATAGCTAATATATATATTTATATTTGTAATATTCCAAAATCTAATACATTATAAATGTATTACATATATTTGTATTTGTATTATTTGTAATATAATATACTAAATTAAGATTATAGTAATAAGTAAAGTAAATAGTAATATTAATAAAGTAAGATCTAAGTAATCTAAAACCGTTATAGTAACAGTTATATATTACTTTATAATAGAGAAACTTAATTTCAAAATATTATTAGTTTTAGAAAAGTAACTTTAAGCTATTTAGTAGTAACTACTATTATAAGCTACGCCTGGATATCCGGCTAAGGCTATACCTAGGTATCTAAAGCTAACCCCCTCGCCTGGGTGGGGCCCCAGTAGATCCTATATAGCACTATATATACAGAGCTTTCTATATATTTATGAAAGCTTCTTTTGTACTTCTTAGTTTTAAATAAATAGTATTTTACGCCACTTTTCGGTTAAATAAGCCTGGGTCCAGCTTTTTATATATTTAGAACTTAGTTTTATTTACTATATAGATAACGTTAGGTATAGTTTAGCTTCCCACTAATTAAGTATATAATTTAGTTAAGTATATTAGAGTTATAGCTATTTTGCTATTACTCCTTTTATTTCAAATACCCTATATTAGGTAAATAAGGGTTGAGTATTCTACTTTACTCTCATAACTTTATATTTTCTATTTATTCTAGAGAATTAACAATTACAGTTTACGTTATATAACCTATATAAATTATACTCTAAATTGGTTGAACCTTAATATCAGAAGATTTGATAAACGGATCACATAGTGGCCCATACGTAAAACAGCTTCCGTTTATCTATTATATATAAGGTTAACCTTTCTGAAAATAAACTCTATTTTAATAGATATACCTGGAAGCTTCCCACCTTTAGTGGAATCAGAACTTCCTATCTTTATTACTATTTCTACTAATATCAGTACTATGTTCAGATATTATTCTGAATTCCCTATTCTTCTGTAATTTATTGAGTGTTAAATTCCCTTAACCTATTTACTAGTCTTCCATACTAGTTCAACAAAGTATAGCTTCTAGAATATAATATTATATAATAGGTAACTAACTAACTAATATAAAGAATAATAGAGGATACTAATATCCCCTAGAATACCTCTATAAATAGTAACTCTATAAGTAAATTACTTTAGTAGTAACTATAATATATTTTCAGCTTTCTCTACTAGAGAATTAATAAGCTTATAAATAAATTAGTAAGATAAGATATTACAGTAGGCGGTAACCCCTAGGTAGCTACTATAATAAATACCTCTAGCCTATATTAGAATATTTTAGTAACCTCTAGAAAAATATTTATTAGGATACTAGCCCTCAGGATGAATAATATTACTATATTTCCACTAGTAGCTAATTGCCAGAGGAAGGTTATTTTCCTATTCCCAAAGTTTTTAGGTAAGTAGAAGAAATATTAATCATAAACTTAATAAATAAAAGCTAAATTTAAAATTAACTATTATTTCTTTAATAATAATTAGGAATACTAGTATCTAGTTTACTTCTATCTAAACTTTAGTTTCCAGTAGATAGTTAAAATCTTCTATATAGCGGAAAGGCTAAATAACTTCTATAATCTAAATAATTTTATAAGTTACCAAAATGAAGTTTCTTAAATATAAATAGCTAGATTTATATTATTTTTTAGCTATAGAATCTTAGATAGAAGAAGAATAAGTAACTAACTATCTTTCTACCTTAATTTAAGAAAATTCTAACTAATACTAGAGGATATATATAACTAAATATAGTTTAGATTTTTCTACTAAAGGCTATTCTATTTTCTTACTTTAAGAAGCTGCTTATTATAGTTAATCTTTCTATAGAGTATAGATTCTAGTTATCTAAAGTTTAAGATATAATTTAGAAGCTTAAGTATATAAAGGAAATATTAGTATACTACTAGCTGCCCCACTAGAAACCTACTACCTATAATATAGAGGGTAATATTATAATAACTAAAGTATTTAAGAAGTAATAATAATATTAAAGTTTTAGTAGCTTCTTCTCTACCTCTAAGAAGTACTCTGAAGACCGCTTAAATATTTACTAATACTTTAGATATAGTAAGAAAAGCTATATATATAGAAGCTATATAGTATAAAAGTATAAAAAAGCTAATATAAAAATTATAAAAGCTATAGCTACTTTAAGTTATATTAAGAATAACTAGGGGGATAATATTCTTCTATTTAGTAATAGTAAGAATTTAGAAAAAAAGTAACTTTAAAGTAAAGTTAGGCTCTAGAGTTAATAAAAATAGAAGTAATAGAATAGTATTGGTTACGCTATACTGTAGGGTATACGGTAACTGTATGCAATACTACGTATATAGCAGCATACCCCCCTATAACCCACTAGCTATAGATGCCTAGCATCCGGCGCCAGCTGTAGCTGAGTGGTATAGTAATTAGTAAGTAATTACTATACTGTAGATCTAGAGCTTTATGTGACGCTATATACTATATAATATAGTAATAATAACTACTAATAACTAGAATACTAATTTATATCTATATAATAAGATTATATATAGTATATAATTACCCTAATAATTAAACTAATACTAATTAGTAGTTAACCTAACTGTCACTACTATACTATAGATCAGTAAAGCCTATTATGTTAGAAATAGTAATTACGAAACTTTATACCTAAGGTCTATATAAGGTAAAAGATTGTAAGATTATTATTTAGATATTTTAGATCCTTCCTACTCTATAATTCTGCTGGAAACCTCTAAACTGTATACTAACCCCTTAAGGAGACTATTATTAAGATTTAAGATCAAGCTCTTACTATAGTTAAAATTAAGATACTTCCTGCAGCTTTACTGAAACTTAAGATTAGGCTCTCAGTATTAATAACTAGAGTGTATTTAGTAAATATAATAACTATTTTTAAGCTTCACTTGACTTTTAGTATTAGAGATTTATAGTATCTCTAGCTTTAACTTTTTAAGAAACTTATATAGCCTCTTAAAAACTTTTCCCCTACTCCTCTCTATATAAATTCAGTAAAATTAATAATTCTCCCTTACTTTATAATTCTCTAGTTTTTATAATAATATTTAATATAGCCTCTGAGGCTAAGATATCCTTATTAAATACTATAGCCTCTATAATAATAGCCTATATAGATATTATTATATTTATAAAAATCTCCCACTATTTAGATATTAAGCTATTTAGTAGGATCTAAAATATTAATTATATTAATATTATACTGAATAATGCTGTATGGGCTTCTAATTATATTACTTATTATATAGTTTTCTATAAGAAGCTAGAGATATATAGCTAACAGTCTTTTTGAATATTTTAGAGTAATTTTAAGGATTAGTCTGAAATAATATATTAATTTAGATATATAGTAATTATCTGCTATTCTAGAGACTATTTTATAAACTATAGAGTGAAGGTTCTAATTACTAATAGCTGAATTTATATTAATTTTCAGCTTCTTGCTAATTAAGAAGACTTTAATATATAGATTCTTAAAGATATTATAGAGATTAGTAAATAGTATTTAGCTTTAAAAGCTAACCTTAGATGCTTTTCTAATCTCTTTAATAATATAATATCTACTAAGTGGTATTTTATATTATCTTTCTGTAAAGTTAATCTTAAAGCTGAGAATATAATACTAGTAGTATTCTCGCTATAAGAGGTTAAAAGGAGATACTTATAGCTAACTTAGGTGGTATATATACTTTTAAGGTAAAATGAAAGACCTCTCTTATAGCTATTAGTTTCGCTAGCCTCCTAATTATTTATCTTAGAGCCTCTCTAATACTAAGAGGACCACTAAGACTATAGCTGAGACTAACTTAGGTATTATAAATATTCCCTATATATTACTACTATTATTCCTTTTGATAATATATCTACTAAATATACTGTAGACTTTATAAAGTTATATAATAAAAGTATAAAGTATAGTAGAGGCTTCTATAATATTCTTAAGTTAAAGATCTATATATTTTGCGATTACTACTTTAAGTTTAGTATTCTATAGTATATATAAGTAGGGCTCTTTTCGATTATACTTAAAGATAATACTCTTAAGTTTTATTTTAACTATTTAAGTAACTTAAATATTAATCTTACGTTTAATAAAATAGTCTAATAGGTTAAGAATTACTTTGAAAATAATAAGAACTAATAGCTTTACCTCTCTAATTAGTAAAATATTACTTTTTAAAATATTATTACTGAGAATCTAGATAAGAGTAAAAAGGAGGCTTTGAAGCTTCTGATCTTAAAGTTTATATATATTTAAAAGATCTTTCCTACTAAGATCCGAATAGATAATACTTTCTACCTTTAGTTTATAAATATATATTATAGTATATTAGAGTATTAGTTAGCTTTCTTTAGCTTTATAGTAATTTTCTAGAGTCTCTGTAACTAGTTATAATTTTCTATAAGTAATATCTTATTAATCTAAAAAGTATAATATTTATAAGATAATAGAGATAATTACTAGAGAGTAGCTAGAAACTAATTTTAAATTAACTGTATATATAGCTTACTTTAAGGTAATCCTTAAGATTATAGTTATACTTCTATATATATATAGCTTTACGCTCCAGGTGGCTGTTACTTACTTCTAATACCTATATATAGCTATACTAATTAAAAATACTATATATATAGTAAACTTAGTTATTAGTCTATAAGGTATATTCTTAAAGAGAGATATACTTTATATAATAAGTATAAGTTAACTACTAACCTTAAGGTGTATTTTATAGTAGTATACTAAGCTTTTCTTATAAGTTATAAAAATGTTAATAATCTTAATAATAATAACTTTAAGGTTTTGCTAGAGGTTAATACTGATAAAGATATTATTATATAATACTAAATAGATATTAATTTTAAGGAAGGCTACTCTATAGAATCTACCCTAGAGATATTTTATATATTATTTTATAGTGAGAGGCTTATTATTTTTAATAGAGGTAAAATTACTAGAAGTCTCTAAAATTAGATAATAATTCACACTCTTACTAAAAGTATTACTATTAGTAGTAAATATATAGATAATATTACTGCTTCTATATATACTTTGATATTTAAAAGCTACTACTTAAATACTGTATTTCAAAGTATTTTATTTAACTTAAATACTGTTAGTTTCTTAACTACTGGATACTTCTAGTTTACTATATTAAAGTAGTTAGTTATCTCTTCTATTATTCTTATATTTCTGTAAGGTAAATTAGTTATAATATACTTTAGAGAAGCTATCTCTATTATAATAATTAGAATAGTAGATATATTTATATTACTTAACGTTATTATATTTTATATAGTTTCTTATAATATTCTGTTCCTCCTCTACCTTATAGATATAAATTACCTTAGTATTATATTTAATAATATTTATAATAAGTTTTATTAAAGTAAAAAGGATTATATCTGTTATTTAAAAATGGAAGTATCTGTAGATGCTTCTTAATAAGGAGGAAATAGTTACCTCTATATACTTTATGGAGATAGAGATATAGAAACTCTACTGCTATTTTAGATATCTAGCTATAGTATACCTCTATAATATCCTTACTAAAGTGGGATATTCAGTTAAATAGTATACTTTTAAGGTTCTCAAGAGATACTGCTACTACTACTAAATATATAGTGTAGCTTCCTTATACTTCTAATTTACTATTTAGAGTAATATTAACTTTAACTTTAAGATTATTATTAATATTATCTATATTAATAGCTATAATATACTCTATATTATTAATACTATTATAGCGTTTAATACTGCTTGACTTTTACCTAATCTATTAGCGAAAGTAATATAGAAGGCTTTTAAAGTGTATTAAATTAATATATACTAAGGTCCTCCCGATTTTATTACTACTGGTATAGATATAATCTTTTAATTTAAGGACTTGAGATTAGAGGTAAAAGCTATAGAATTAACAGTTTATATTATATTTATTAAGGTATATAATAGTATTAGTAAAGTTAAGTATTATTATATATCTCTCTGCTATATATATAAGATTTATTATATAGAGCTTCTCACTATTACTTAAGAAGTATTTCTTTAGGTAGTTTATAAGATAATTAATAATACTATTAGCTTAAATAGCTTTATACTTATGCTGCTTATTTTTAGAGTATACTTATACTTTATAGAGGATTTAGCTTCCTCTCTGGATATTATTACCTAAGTTTAAGCTATATATAAGGCTATAGAGGAGGTCTGCTGTAAGTATACTAAATATACTATTAATACCACTTTAGTAATATATAATAACTTTACTATCTCTTACGTAATAATACTTCTGCTCCAGACTCTTATATATATATAGTAAGAGAAAAAAAGCTAGTAAAGGCTATATTCTCTTATTACTACTTATAGTGAGACTTATATTCTTAAGTTACTTTATAGCTCTCGAGAGTTTTAATTAATAGCTATAAAATAGTATTTTGAAGGTAATAAATAAGAGAGTAATAATAATGTAGTTAGAGCTATAGTTTTATAAGAGTTAGTATGTATAGCTTTATATACTAACCTTCAGTTAGGCTAAAGATCTCTAAGTAACCTAATAGTAAATAAAGGATTATAATTCTATATAGCTACTTGAATTTTATCTATAGCTATTCTTAAGACTCTAAATATATAGTGAATACTTCCTACTACTTCTCCCCCAAGAGATAATAATATCCTCCTCCCTCTAGTAGTTAGCAGAGTATTAAGAAATAATACATGATACATTACAAATACATAATACATTACATATTACATATTACATATTACAAATACAAATACATTACATATATTTGTAATATATTAGGTTTATTTTCCTAATACATATATTTGTAATATAATATAAATACATATATTTATATTTATATTATTTGTAATATAATACCTCATATATTTTAATTTATATATATAAGACTATTATATTAAAATATTAAAAATATAATATATTTATATATATTAAAGTTAGTATTCAAATACTGAAAAGAGTAATTAAATAAAGAAAGTCTTTAATTTATATATTTTAAATCTTACTAAAATATAATAAATTACGAAACGTAAAAATATAATTATATATATTTATATTATATTATTAATATAAATCTTTTAAGTCTATTACATTAGAAATAAAAATATATATACTAGATATAAATACTAGTATATTATAAATATCTGTAATATATTTATATTTCTAATATGGAATATATAATATATTATATATGAGGAATATATTATATATTATTCCTTAATACTTTTACTATTAGTAGGAATAATAATATAGATAAAGTTAGTATAGAAATAGATATAAATAGTAATTAATATATTAGGGTTAGATATTTTCTTTTTATTATTACTATATATTAGTATTTTACTTTATACTAATATCTTATTAGTTATTACTTTATAGATTATAATTACTTTCCTAATATTAATAATAGTTTGAAATTAAGTTTTCCTATTATAAAGTAATATATAATTATAACTATAATAGTTTTAGAGTAGTTAGATTTTATTCTATAAATATTAATATTTACTTTACTTATTATTATAACCTTAATTTAGTATATTATATTGAAAATAAAAATAATATAAATATATATATTAATTTTATAATATATTAAGTTTTGAAATATTATATATATAAATATATATATTAGCTATTATATATAATATATTATAGATATATATATTTATATTTATATTAGATATATTTATATTATTAAAATACTCTACTTAATGACTTAGAGCTTTTTTCCTAAGTTTAATAATACTTTGAAATCCAGTTTCTCTATTATAAAGTAATATTTAACTGTAACCATAATAGTTTTAGATTAGTTAGAGTTTATTCTATTAATACTACTATTTATTTTATATATTACTATAACCTTAATTTAGTATATTATATTATAGATAATAGAAATAGAAATATATATAATATATTTGTAATATATTAGGTTTTGAAATATTATAAATATAAATATATATATTAGCTATTATATATAATATATTATAAATATATATATTTATATTTATATTAGATATATTTATATTATTGTAATACTCTGGTGGTTAGTAATATACTATAAGTAATATATAGACTTCAGATTTAGCTGGAAGCTTTAAATTATATAACCTATAGATATATAGTTAGTTTACTACCTTTAGAGTTTAACTAAGAAGCTTATTTTATAGTATATCTTACAGCTAAGAAGTAGTTAGATTTAGTATTCTTACTTACTCTCTATATAAAAAATATAATTATAATATTTAGCTTACTATTTAAAACATTAATTAAAAGAAAGTTAAGAGTATTATTAATAATAATATTATAAAGACTATTTAATATAATTCTATCCTCTATAAAAACTTTAAGTATTTGAAGTTTTATATTATAAATAAGATTAAGAATAAGAATACTAATAAGGTATATAAGAAGTTAAGACTTATAATTTAAAATTCTAGAGACTATAGTAAATTTGAGATTTTAACGTAATTACTAATAATTCAGTAAAGTAGCTAATAGTTAATTTTAGCTATCATTTTAACCCTCCTTAAGTATAAGGATATAATAATATAGTTTTGTAATGTTACTTAAGTTTATATTTAAGCTAAAATAAAGCTTATAAGGTTTATTATAGCTAAACTATCCTTATATCTTAAAAGGTAGTATTTTTGAAATTCCTATCATAATTATTATTAAGCTACTCTATAACTTTATAGAGGCTAGAACCTAATAGTAAGTAACTTATTTTATATATTATAAGGAAGAGTTATAGATAGAGACCTTAATATATAACTTATACCTCCTTATCTTATATACTTAAAGTAATATTTTTAGTCTTATTAGTATATAAATTAATAATATCTTTAGTCTCTCTAATATAATATTCTCTTGCTAAGAGAATAAGAAGCTTGAAAAAACTTTATTTAAGTTGAAATCTAAGATTATACTTCTGGAGACTATATTCCTTATATTTAATAGAAGTATTCTATTATTTTATAGTAATTACCTCTATTTACACTAAAAGTACTAAAGATAAAAGCTGGCTCTTATTAATATATACGCTATACCTAAGATACTTAAAAAGATACATATTAAATAATATATATATAGTATATGTTTTGCCTCTATATACTAGCTGGCAGAGTATTATAATAATATAAGTATATCTAATACAAATACAAATATATATATTTCTAATATATTATAAATAATAGCTAATATATATATTCATATTAATAATATTTCAAAACCTAATATATTATAAATATATTACATATATTTATATTTATATTATTTGTAATATAATATACTAAATTAAGGTTATAATAATATATAAAATAAATAGTAGTATTAATAGATTAAACTCTAAATAATCTAAAACCGTTATAGTTACAGTTATATATTACTTTATAATAGAGAAACTGAATTTCAAAGTATTATTAAATTTAGGAAAAACACTCTAAGCTATTAAGTAGAATATTATAATAATAAAAATATATCTAATATAAATATAAATATATATATTTATAATATATTATATATAAAAGCTAATATATATATTTATATATATAATATTTCAAAACCTAATATATTATAAATATATTATATATATTTATATTCTTATTTATTTTAATATAATATACTAAATTAAAGTTATAATAATAAGTAAAGTAAATATTAATATTTCTAGAATAAAATCTAACTAATCTAAAACTGTTTTAGTTATAGTTATATATTATTTTATAATAGAGAAACTTTATTTCAAATTATTATCAATATCAGGAAAGTAATTATAATCTATTAAATAATAACTAATAAGATATTAATATAAAATAGAATACTAATATATAGTAATAGTAAAAAGGAAATATCTAACCCTAATATATTAATTACTATTTATATCAATTTCTATACTAACTTTATTTATATTACTATTACTACTAATACTAAGAATATAAAGAAATAATATATAATATATTCCTAATATATAATATATTATATATTATATATTCGAAATATAAATATATTATAGATATTTATAATATAACAGGATTTATATCTAATATATATATTTATAATATAATATAATAGACTCAAAAGATTTATACTTATAATATAATATAAATATATATAATTATATTTATATATTTAATAATATATTATACTTTAGTAATATTTAAAATATATAAATTAAAGATTTTATATATTTAATTACTCTTTGCAGCATTCAAATACTAACCTTAATATATATAAATATATTACGTTTTAAATATTTTAATATAATAGTCTTATATATATAAATTAAAATATATTAAGTATTATATTACAAATAATATAAATATGTTTATTTTTATTTGTATTATATAATAAATATATATTAGGAAAATAAACCTAATATATTATAAATATATGTAATGTATTTGTATTTGTAATATGTAATATGTAATGTATTATGTATTTGTAACGTGTTATGTATTATTTCTTAATACTCTGCTAGCTGGAGGCTCTATTTAACCTCTTGCGTATAGCGTAAGAATAATAATCTTCGAGTGATAATACTACTATACTTAATAATTAGCTTAAGTAGCAGATAGAGTATCTTAACTAAAGCTTTAACTTTATACTATTTAATCTCTCTAAGGTATATTTTTATATTTTTATTAATAGCTTTTTTGCTAATAATACTAACTTCTTATTTTAACTGGAATTTATAATAATTCTAAGCTAAGAAACTGTAACTAATAATAGTTAGTTTAACTTTTATAGTAACTTTATATATTACTTATTTACTAAAAATAAGAAAGTTACTAGTAGTATACTTACTTTAGAGATTTACGTTATAGCAGCTAGTGTGGACTTTATCTATATTATAGCTATATTACTTAAGGAGATTCTTAAGTATTAAAAGCTTCCTTAGATTCTAACTATTATATATACTAACTTATATTTACTTTATAAGTACTTTATAAAGTTTAATATTACTAAAAAGAAGCGTCTGATAATTAATATTATAGTGTTAAGATAGCTATATAAGTACTATAAGCTTTATAAAATATAGTAGATTAATGGAGATAATAATATTATTAATATTTTTATAAAGGATATTCTAAACTATATTCTTAAGAGATTTATTAATTTAAACTATATAACTATTTAAATAGAGGAATAAGTAACTTAAGTGAAGTAGATAAATAGGTATTTAGATATTATTTAGGTAAAAGGGTGTAGATTATAAAAGATACTATTTTTTGTGTAAATAGATAGGTATTAGGATATATAATGAAAAGAAAAGTTACTAGTATTAGTTACATTATACTATAAGGTATATAGTAACTATATATAATACTATATATATAGTAGTATATTCCCTCTATAACCTACTGGCTATAGGTGCTTAGTATCTGGCGCCAGCTGTAGCTGAGTAATATTGTAATTAGTAAGTAATTACTACACTGTAGATCTAGAGCCTTATATAGCGTCACACGCTATATAATATAGTAATAATAACTACTAATAACTAGAACACCAGTTTGCATCCATATAATAAAATTATATATAGCGTACAATTACCCTGACGATTAAACTAATAAATAGAGAAAATGATAGAAAAAGAAATAGGTAAGTAACTAGTGGTTAGCTACTATATAAGTTAGTATTAATAGAGGTTACTTTATTAATATACTTATTAATATAGGCTGTAATATTTAGGTTATTATTAATATCTTTCTTATAAAGAAACTTTACCTTCTGCTAGTTAATAAGTTAAAGAGATAAATAAGGGAATATATTACTAGGCTGTTACTTAGTAATATCTAGGGGGTAGCTATTTTAACTTTAAAAGTTAGTAACTATAAATAGAAGATTTATATATATATTATAGAGAGCCTCTAGCTGCTTCTATATTTTAGGTAGCTATAAACAGAGGATAATTATATTATCTATAATATTAGAGTCTAATAGATAACCTATAGGAAGGATAGTATAATAGCCTATTAGAAATATGAGGATAAACTGATAAACCTTAAGGAGATCCAGTTAGCCTACCTACTTAATACTAATTTATTTATATTTATCTACTAATACACTATATAGTATATTAATAATATACTAAGTTTCTACTAGGTTATATTTATTAGTTTTGCGGATATTAAGAAAATATTAATTCTAAAAGTAGAGGTAAGCCTAAGGAATTATATTTCCGTAAGTATCTTAAAGGAATTCCTAAATCCTTTCTACTTAAGTTTAGTATATTAGCTACCTTCTAGCTAACTAGAAATAAATTACTATATTCTACTAATTTCTAATAATCAGAAATAGAAACTAGATTTTCTAAAGAAACCCTTCTATAGCAGATTATAGAAGAAGCTTCTGATATTTAAGAAAGTCCTAGAGAATTTACTTAATAAGGAATTTATTAAGGTAAGTAATTTCTTTACTAATATTCTAACTGTTTTTATAAAAAAGCTAAGTGGAGAAATATACTTCTATATAGATTATAAAGCTTTTAATATAATTATAAAGAAGAATTATTACTTTCTTCCTCTTATATTAGAAACCCTCTGGAGTATTATTATAACTTACTAATATACTAAATATAACGTTATTACTATATTCTATAAGATTAGAATTAATAAAGTAGACTGAAAGAAAATAGCTTTCTGGATATATTATAGTTTTTTTAAATAAATAGTATACCTTTTTATACTTACTAATACTCCCGCTATATTCTAATAGTATATTAATAGCTGCCTGTAATAGTTTATAGATAACTTTATTATAGTATATATTAATAATATCCTTATATATATTAGTAACTTATGAAAGAAATATAAGAAGAAGGTTTACTAAATATTTAGCTACCTTACTAATATAAGCTTAAAGTTAAATTTAAAGAAATATAAGTTATCTATTACTATAGTTAAATATATTAAATTTATTATATTAGCTGGAAAGAGTCTTTCTTATAATTTAGAGAAGTTAGAGGCTATTACTAACTAGCTTCCCCCCAGCTTACTGAAGGATATCTATAGTTTCCTTAGGTTTATAAACTACTATAAGGTTTTTATACTATAATATATTATTATTATAAAGCTTCTAAACTATCTAATCTGGAAGTTTATTTCCTTCCGCTGGAAATTAAAGTAGTAAGAGGCTTTCCTTATACTAAGATATCTTTATAGTATAAAACTAATATTATAGATATTTAACCTTAATATTTTAATAATAGTGGAAACTAACTATCTTAGGTTTACCCTAAAGAGTATATGAATATAGAATAATAAGGTTAGACTAAAGTATCTGGTAGCTTTCTACTTCTAATATCTAACCTCTATAGAGTTTAACTATCTAATTTATAATAAGGAACTTCTTATAATATTAGCTTATTTGTAAGTATAGAGGGTAAAGCTACAGAATACCGGGAAGTTTAAGGTTTTTACTGACTATAAGGATCTTAAGTACTTGATAAAGAAGTAATAACTTATAGAGAGGTAAAGTCAATAGGTGGAGGAATTATCTTAGTATAATTTTTATTTTAAGTACTAATTAGGTATCTAGGTAGTAACTTGTAATATTCTCTTCAGAAGAAAATAGAATATTTTTAAGGAATAGAATAATAAGAAATAGTAGAAATAAATAATATAGATTACTCTTAATATTACTATTTCCGTGGGGTTTCAGATAGAATATATAGATATTACTAATATTTAGGTTTTTAAGGAAGAAATTAAGTTATAATAGATATAAAATCATATTACTAAAAGAAACTTCTTATATTAAAAAATCTTTATAATAGTTTAGTAGGGAAAGTATAACTTTCCCCTTAACCTCTATATTAAGATTCAGATTACTAAATATACTATTAATATACTGAGGTAGCTTACCTTTAGAGAGAGACTTTAAGTACTAAATAATAAGAATAATAATAATTTCCTTAATAAACCTAGGATTAAGTTAATATAGAAGTTATATAACTTCTTTCCTGTAGGCTACCTGGAGTAAAATAATATACTGAAGATTATAAGTTATTAGTTCTTCTAGCCTAGATAGTTATGGAGTATCTACTAATTTATATATAACTATAATATATATAGGGATATTTATATTTGAAGGTAAGTTAAAAAGAAATTTCTGAAGTTTCTATTAGTATTTAACTAGTTACACTCTAATCTATTAATAGACTTTATTACTAACTTACCTCCCACGAAAGAATAAAGTAGCTATTACCTCTAAATTATTATAAATTAACTAGATAAGGTTTCTATATTAAAGAAAATAAATATAATAAAGGTAAAGATATATACCTAGTGGTTCCTTAGTTACTATTATAGATTTTACAGAATACTATACTCTATTATAAGTAATAGCGGGTCTAACTAGGTAAGTTACTTCTGGAAGAAGTTCTGCAGACTGACAGATATTATATATCTATTAAGTACTAGTTACTACTTATAAACCGACGGAATTATAAAATAATATAACCAGAAAATTTAAGTAGTTTTAAGGATATTTATATACTAGTTTCAGAATAACTAAAGAAACTTACTACCTATTATATAGTTAGCCTTCTGTAACTAGCAGTATAGTTTAATAGAAACTATATCTTTCTTTATAGATTATAGATACTATATTAACTTTATTCTAGTTACTAAGAAGTATATAAAGCTACCCAGTAGTAGTAAGACTGCTACCTACTAGCTAGTTAAGAGAATATACTTAGTAATACTATATATTTATATAGACATAGCTGCTATATAGTAGGAATTAGAAGCTTAGGTAAATAAGATTTAGTCTCCCGCAGATTAATATTAGGTTAGTAATAAGGTAAAGTTAAATATATTTAACTATAAGTTACTAAGGTTAAGCTGGAAGCTAACCTAGTTATATTATACGTATATAGTAGTAAAGGTTCTTTTACTATATATTATAAAGCTAAATATACTGGAGTTTATCTATCTGTAGTTTTATATAAACCTACTCCAGAGGGCTGCCGCTAATCTACTATCTAGATAGATTATAATTAATAACTAGCCGCTACTATTAGTAAATAATAATAGGAAGGCTAAATAGCTAGTTAAAAGTATTCTTACTATAAGGATATATTAGGTGGGGAGAAAATACTAACGGAAGGTTTTTATGAAATAGAAAGAATATATAAATCTAATATAGAAGCTAGTTAATATTATTATAGATATAGTGGCGCTAGAATAATATAAGGAAAATTATAAACTTATTATGGAAAGTAATAGTAACCTAATATATAGCTTCCAGTTGAGCGGCAGCTGGAGAGGAGGAAGGTAATATTATAGACTATATCTAAATATTCAGCTAGAGCTATATCTAAGTATCTAAAGCTAACCTTCTTACCTAAGTAGGGCTCCAGTGGGTCTTACATAGTATTATATATATAGACTTTTCTATATATTTATAAAAATTTCTCTTTTACTTCTTAGTTCTAAATAAACAGTATTTTACGCCACCTTCTGGTTAAATAAACTTAGGTCCAGTCCTTAATAACTACTAAGATATTAGTATAAAATAAAGTACTAATACTTAGTAATAGTAAGAAGAAAATATCTAACCTTAATATATTAATTACTGTTTATATTTATATCTATATTACTTTCCTCTATATGTCTATTACCACTATTAGTATTTCCTTTAATAGTAAAGTCTAATTTATCCTCTAGAATATCTCTATAGTTAAGTAAATCTGTATATAATATCGGAAAGAATAACTTGGAACTACTATATAGTTTATTATTATAATTAAACTAACTTTCTAGTATTATTAACTACTTTCAATTTGTATATTTTAAACTAATTCTTCTTTTAGTAACAAAACTACCTACTTAATTAAAGTTAGATTCTATAGCTGCTAAGGTTGGTGGAATAGATAAATATTATATAGTTAAAATATATAAAATAGGGAATATAAGTATATTCTCCTCTTACTATTTAGTAGGTTATACCTATTATTTAGTTAGTTTGAATTATTTCTAAAATATATAGAGTTAATTTTAACTTACTTTATCTTCTTATAACGGCATTTTAAAGTAGTTATTTAATTTATCTTTTTGAAAAGTTTTACTTTCCTTTTTACTTCAAATAGGAAATAGATTACTAATAAATTCTTCTTTAGGTTTAGGGTGAGAGAGTTTAAGCTTTTTAGGTTTAGCCCTAGATTTATTAGGGTTTATTATAAAGTTTATTGAAGATATAGTATTATCTCTAGACTTTCCTTTATCTTTACTATTAGTATTAAGAATAATACCTTCTAAAGAAATATATTCTTTAGTAAATTCTAAAAATAGGCTTTTCTTATTAGTAGATTGAAGATTATAATTAATAAACTTCCTTAGACTATTTATAATATATTAGTTAATGAATCTTTATATAAATACTTATATAAATACTAGACTACTTACTTTTTATATTCTTATTCTTGCTTATTTCTAGTTAGATTAATAATACAGTTAGGAATAGATTTTTTAAATCTATTATCTAATAAAGTCTTTAAATTAAGTCTAGGGTTTAATATAAGGCTGAAAAGATAAGGTTTATACTGAATATTATAATTAATATTATTAATAGAATAGGGAAGAAAATACGGAAGAGCAATAAATTATAGAATACTTAGCTCTCGCAGGGTTTTTATTTTATTCTATCTTTAAGAGGTTTATAAAGATTCTTAACCCTATAACCTTAGTGGTTACTTTCAGCTATATATATTAAGCTTTAGCTTTACTGAGGCTCTTGCTATATAGATTATTATTATAAGGTCTTCCTTTACTATAGGGTTAAATATTATAACTGGGGGTATAATTATCTACGATAATAGGTAATTTTATTACCGTTTAAATTAATTATAAGCTAGTATTAGCATAAATGCTATTACTAGGTAAATCTTACAGTTAGAACTATATATAGGGTGAAGAGCTTAGGTACCACTATAGATATAAAGCAAAAGTAACCAAATAGAATAGGGAAACTACTGTTATAATATTATAAACTCTATACAAATTAAAAGTAATAGTGAAACTAAATAAGGATTAAGTGCTTTATTACTTTAATAATTATTAACTACTATATTAGTTTGATTCTAATTATTAAAGTTCATATTTAAGTAGTGTTATAAAAACGTTTAACTACTTATCTTATTAACTTTATTAACTAAAGTAGTATATAAGTTAAGTTTATTATATAAATTATAATATATATTACTAGTTAGAGTACCATTACTACTAATAGTAATATATAAGTGACCTTATGAAAAAATAGTAGAATTATAGAATATTTTTATCATATCTCTTAAATACTTTAACTGGGTCCAACTAGTTATAGAGGGATAAATACCTTTATATATACTACCTTTAGTTAAAGTTTATAAAATATCTATATACTAATTAATATGAGTATCTATAATATTATACTTATTATTTTCTTAATACTAAATAATATATAATATATATAGTATATTTATAGTTTTATATAGATTACATATTAGATAATAGATAATTTAATCTTAAAATATAGATTGATATATATATTACTGTTTAGTTTTATACTAATATTTATATATATATATATATATATATATATACTTATATTGTTACAGAATGCCACAGAAGGCTCGAAATTCTAGTGGATTTCATGGAGACTTCCTGCTGGAAATAACTAGGAAATCACCAGGATTTCCTATAGGATTTCCCTAGGATTTCCCCAGAATTTCCTATAGGATTTCCCTAGGATTTCCCTAGGATTTCCCTAGGATTTCCTATAGGATTTCTCTAGGAATTCTCCAGGATTTCCTGGTAGAATTCCAGGAGAATTCCTGATGAAATATCTAAGAAATCTAGGTAGATTCCTCCTAGGAAATAGAAGAATTATCAGCTTTCATACTATTATTTTACTAGCACCAAAGTGTAATATATATAGTATATTTACTAGTATTTAAGTAGGATTTATGGTATAGAAAATAGAGTATATAATAGAATATAATAATTAACTCTAATATATCTGTAATATATATTATATTATAAATAATACTAATACTAAGATATGTATTTATATTATATTATAAATATATATATTAGGAAAATAAGCTTAATATATTACAAATACATATAATGTATTTGTATTTATAATATGTAATATGTAATATATTATGTGTTAGGAATGTATTACATATTATTTCTTAATGGTCTGATTAATAGTGTATTTATTATACTTATAGTAAATCCCCTCTATAGCCTTATATATAGCTTAAGCCTAGGTAATAATATCCAGAGAGGAAGCTGAATCTTCCGTAAAGTGTAGATATACTCCAAAAATAAGCAGTATAAGTATAAGGTTATTTAGATTAGTAGTATTATTAATTACCTTATATACTACCTAAAAGAATTTCTCTTAAGTGATAGTAGGATACTTTATATAATAGATTTTATATATATAGCGGAGGAGTATATAGTAATATTCTACTTTACTAATACTATAGTATATCTTAATAGATATAATATAAACTATTAATTATATAGTTTTTGCCTCTAATCTGAAGTTTTTAGATTAAAAGGTTATATTTATATTACTAGTAATCAAATTGAGAGGACTTTAGTATATATTAATTTAATATACTTTAAGGGCCTTCTATATTACTTTTACTAATACATTAGGTATAAATTAACTGGTATTAAACGCTATAGTAATATTAATAATATAAAGCATATTATAGTTATTAATATAGATAATATTAATAATAAACTTAAAGTTAAAGTTATTATTATTCTGAATAGCAAATTGAAAGTGTAAGGAAGTTATATTATATATTTAGTAGTAGTGATAGTGTCTCTTAAAAGCTTTAAGAGTATGCTGTTTAACTGGATATTCCACCTTATTAAAGATATTATAGAGGTATATTACAGCTGGGTATTTAAAATAGCAGTAGAGTCTTTATATTTCTATTTCTATAAGGTATTTAGAGGTAATTAATTTCTTCTTATTAAGAAGTATTGATAGATACTTTTATTTTTGAATAATGGGTATAATCTTTTTACCTTAGTGAAGCTTATTATAAAGATTATTAAATATTTATTACCTTAGTGGTTATATTAAAGGTCTCTAATTATTTAAATTATATGCTTCTTGGGGTTGTATTTAGGTAAATATATCTAACAGTTAGCTTTTGCCTCTTATATCCTATAGATAAACTAAAGCTAAGAACCTATTTAAATAGAAGAAACCTTAGGCAGTATATATAGTTAGTTAATATGATAGCTAATAAATACGGAAAGTATATTATAAAGGGAAGGAAGAAATAAACTTATATTTATTATAGTTACTTTTTAAGAATTATAATTAGTTATTATATAATACCTACTGCCAGCTAGTTATACTTATTACTAGTTATTAATAGTTACCAGCTATTAATAGCTATTAGTAGATACTACTAGCTAATAGGAGTTACTACGCTTAGTTTTATAACTGGAAGGTATACTATAACTACCGGTTGCGGTTACCTGTTGCAGAATTTGAACCTACTATACTTACTAAAAGATAAAAGCTTACTAGACGTTACACCACTACGTTAAATAGGAATATTATTAAATATAATACTAAGGTAATCTATATTTATAAGATAAAGAAGGAAGAATATATTCTAAGAAACTATATAAAATATAATAATATTAAGTAGTGTAAGTATATTAATTACTTTAAATATTATAATAAGAGTAGCGTTTCTGAAATTATTATAACCAGTTTACCTTATAGAAGTATAAAAGTAATAGAGGGAATAACTAACTACTTTAATATAGTAAACTAGAAGTATCTAATAGTTAAGAAGCTAGTAATATTTAAGTTAGATAAAATATCTTAAAATATAGTACTTAAGTAGTAGCTTTTAAGTGTAAAGATATATATAGAGGTTGTAATATAATCTATAAGTTTGCCGCTAGTAGTAATACTTTTAGTGAGGATATAAACTGCTACCTAATTGAGCGGAGCCTGCGTAGCTTCTTTACAGAAAATGATTCCAGCTTCCGGCCCTCTGATTAGCTACTGTCGACTTAGCTATAATTGGCTAATTGCTGCCAAGACTAACCCCTACTGGTTGACGGTTAAATGCTGTTTATACTTCGGTTAAATACCAGGCTCCGCTTTCCCTCCTCTAGTACTAGCACTGGAGTCAAACTAGTCTTAGAGAATTCTGGTAATTTTACCTCTATTTAGGGTAATAGGCTTCTTACTTTAAAATAATATAAAGAATACTTCTGGGGCAGATTCTATAAAGTAGCCTTTCTTAAGATTAATACCTATTTAATATTATATAATAATATCTTTATTAGTATTAACCTTACACGATTTTCTTTTAAATATCTATAGGCTGCCTGTCGATTATAGCGTTTAAAATGATTTCAGTAAGGCCTAGTTTGATAAACTAATAGCCTTAGTTATAGTAGTTATAGCTGGATATCTCTTCACCTATTCTATACTCCTTTAGTTACAGATAGCTATACAGATTTTAAGTAGGTTTTAATTTCATTATAAAGATATAAAAGAGTAATAAATTATAGAATACTTAGCTTTTATAGACTTTTTATTTCATTCTATTTTCAAGAGGTTTATAAAGATTCTTAATTCTATAACCTTAGTAATTACTTTCAGCTATATATATTAAGCTCTAGCCTTACTAAAGCTTTTACTATATAGATTATTACTATAAGGTCTTTCTATACTGTAAGGTTAAATATTATAACTGGAGGTATAATTATCTATAGTAATAAGTAATCTTATTACTGTTTAAACTAGTTGTAAGTTAGTATTAGTATAAATACTATTACTAGGTAAATTTTACAGTTAGAATTATATATAGGGTAAAGAGCTTAGGTATCACTATAGGTATAAAGTAAAAGTTACTAAATTAGTATTAACGTTTAGTAAAGTCTTAAGGTTATTATTATTATTAAGGTTATTAATATCTTTATAGCTTATAAGGAAGGCTAAGTATACTGCTGTAAAGTATATTTTAGGGTTAGTAGTTAACTTATATCTATTAAATAAAGTATATCTCTCCTTAAGAGTATACTTTATAGACTAATAACTAGATTTACTATTTATATAGTATTTTTAATTAGTGCGACTCTATATAGATATTAGAGATATATAATAGCCACCTAAAATATAAAGCTGTATATATATAGAGATATAGCTATAATCTTAAGAATTATCTTAAGGTAAATTATATATATATAGTTAGTTTAAAATTACTCTCCAGCCACCCTCTAGTGGTTATCTCTTCTATTTTATATATATTATATCTTTTAAATTAATAAGATATCACTTATAGTAAATTATAACTAGTTGCAGAAACTTTAGAAGGTTACTACAGTGAGGGGACATTAAAAACGGTTAATAGTCAAAAAACACGGTTTTCACACCAAAAACCACCAAAATCTCAGTTTTTGATTTACAGATATTTAAGAACCTTATAGACTAAAATTAGTATAAACTTCTATGTCTATTATATATATAAGTTTACTTAGTATAAATTAGTATTGCGTTTGCTAAGTCTATAGATCGTAAGTTATTTCAGAGTTAAAAAATATTGATTTTGAAATTTCTGCTTCAGGGCATATTACAGGGCATTTAGTGGACGAAATCCAACTTTAAAACCCTTAGGTTCACTTTGCGATTTTTCAGTATTATTACCTACAACCCAATTCATACCAGATTTATATAAAAAGCATAATAGATATTTATCTAAGTAATGTATAAATCCCATAATCTTAAATATTATAGTTATTTAGATATTGCTATTTAAAAACATTGAGATTAGTGGATTTTTGGTGAGGATTTCATCGTTGACTGTTTTTGATATCCCCCTACTATATAAGGCTAAAGATAGTTAACTGGCATTCTGGTATACTGCAGTATATATTTATGAGCTGGAGGTGAAGGATATTATTTATTTAGATTTTAGCAGAAAAAGCTTTTTAAATATATATAAGCTTTAAGATTAGAAGCTTAAGGGCCTTCTTTTTGCTTTTATTAGAGTTTTTAGTAATAATATTTTAAAAAATAGTATTTTGCCAGTTAGAGAGATAAAGCTATTAATTCTTATTATTTTTAAAGTAATATTTAACCTATTTGATTATTTAGGTAAATATAAGGTTAATATTTAAGTTACTTAGGTAGTTTAAGTAAAACTTAAGAGCGTTATTCTTAAGTATAATTAAAAAAGCCTTACCTTTATATATTATAGAATACTAAACTTAAAGTAGTAATCATAAAAGATATAGATTTTTAACTGAAGGATATTATAGAGGTCTCTATTATATTTTATACTTTTATTATATAATTTCGTAAGGTCTATAGTATACTTGGCGGATATGTTATTAAAAGAAGTAGTAGTAGTAATATATAGGGAACATTTATAATACCTAAGTTAGTTTCGGCTGTAGTCTTAGTGGCTTTTTTAGTATGAAAGAAACCTCAAGATAGTTAAATAGAAGGCTAGTAAGACTAATAGTTATAATATAGGTTTCTCGCCTGAAGCTATATATATAGGCAGGCTAATTTAGTAGTAGGTATCTCTCTTTAACTACTTATAGCGAAAGTATTACTAATATAATATTTTTAATCTTAGGTTAAATATTATAGAGAGGTAATATAAAGTTTAACTTAACTATTATAAGGTTATTAAGCTACTTGGGATACCTCTTAAGGTTAGGTTTAAAGGCAGTATACTATTTTAAGATATTATTATTTTCCTTAAGGGTCTATAGGGTAAACTTACCCTATTAGGTAAGTTAACTTATAATAATATAAATTCAGTTGCTATTTAGATTAACTTTAATATTATAGACTATAAGATAGTATCTAAAGTAGTAAAATATGTTAATATTAGTAAGTTACTATATTAATAGAGGTTATTCTTTAAAGTTATTGTCAAATATCTAAAACAGTTCTAGGCTATAGAGTTCTATAGAGATATAGAAAGCTATCTAGTAGGCTAAAAAAGTAGAGATTATGATAAAGTTCTCCTTCTAAATATTATTATAGTTAATATTAAGAATTTAGCCAAAGAGGGATAAATTAATATATAGATAACGTTTTATAGAAATTAGAATATATGCCGGTAAAGTTATTGTGGAAATAGGAATATCTATAGTAGATATCTTACCTATAGAGGTTAATTTAGATTTTACTATAAAGGTAAGAGAAGTATAAAGTAAGGGGGAATTATCAATTTTACTGGATTTATATAGAGAGGGGTAGGGGAAAAGTTTTTAAGAGGCTATATAAGTTTCTTAAGGAATTAAGGCTAGAAATACTATAAATCTCTAATATTAAAAAGTCTGGCGAAAGCTTAAAAGGTTTATTATATTTACTAAATATATTCCAGATAGTAATAATAAGGATATAATAATAATTAACTTTTTATTAGCTATATAAAGTATCTTAACTTAATTACTATAAAGGGGAGTCTTACTGAGGTAATTATAATTACTACCTAAAGGTACCTTCTTTACAGTAATCTCCTTAAGAGGTTTAGTATATAGTTTAGAGGCTTCTAGTAAGATTCTAGAATAGGGAGAGTCTAAGGTATTTAAGTGATAGATTTTGCAATCTTTCACCTTATATAGACTTTAGATATAGAGTTTCATAATTACTTCTTCTGGTATAATAGGTTTTACTAATCTGCAGTATAGTAGTATAATAGGTAGGTTAACTACTAATTAGTATCAGTTTAATTATTAAGATAATTATATACTGTATATAATTTTATTATATTAATATAAACTAATATTCTAGTTTTTAGTTATTATTATTACTATATTATATAGCGTGTGGTGTTATATAAGGCTCCAGATCTATAGTGTGGCAATTACTTACTAATCACTATACTATTTAGCTATAGCTAGTGCTGGATGCTAGGTATCTGTAGCTAGTAGGCTATAGAGAGTATGCCGCTATATATATGACAGTATATATAGTTGCTGCATACCTTACGGTATAGTGTAACTAATATTAATATTAATATACTATATTAACTACCAGATATCTTAAAGTATTATAATATTATAATTATTGAGGTTTTGGATACTATATAGTATATTAAATATATTTATATTTACATTATTATTATATATATTTTACCTCATATTTGATTGAAATCTTAAGAATATTTACTAATAAATATTGGCTAAGTTCTATTATATTTATATGGAAATTATATATTAGCTTATATTAGTGGCGGAAAACTCTTATATGAATGGTGGAAAATGTTTATATTAGGAATATAAAATTTTATTTTGGGAGTAAGTAAAATATTATCTAGAGAATATTAAGATAACGGATATTAAGGTTATAGTAAATATTTAAATAAAGTAGCTATAGTTAGTAGTAATTAAATCTCTTAAGATATTTGAATTATATATAGATAGTGTAAGGATATAAGAATATAAAGCTAATATAGAAAAGGTTATTAGTTATTTATTATCTGTAAAAAGGTTAATATAGAGTGGATATACTAGCTACTATAGTTATAAGGAATTTAGCTTTAAATTAACTTAAGGTTAACTATAGTAATTAGTGGGAATAGAAAAGCTAAAGTTATATTTAAGGGGGTAATATATTTACTAATAGTTATAATAGAAAGTAAGCTATTAGCTTCTCCTATAGTTTAATATTATTTAGTTACTTTTACTTTATATCTATAGTAGTACCTAAGTCTTTTACCCTCCATATAGTTCTAACTGTAAAATTTACCTAGCAATAGTATTTATGCTGATATTAGCTTATAATTAGTTTAAATAGTAATAAAATTACCTATTATTATAGATAATTATACTTCTGGTTATAATATTTAACCTTATAGCGGAGGAAGACTTTATAGTAATAATCTATATAGTAAGGGCCTTAGTAAAGCTAGAGTTTAATATATATAGCTGAAAGTAACTATTAAGGTTATAAGGTTAAGAACTTTTATAAACCTCTTAAAGATAGAATAAAATAAAGAGCCTGCGAAAACTAAGTATTCTATAATTTATTACTCTTCTGTATCTTTACAATACAATTAAAATCCTCTCGAAATTTATATAGCTACCTGTAACTAAAAAAGTATAATATAGGTAAAGAGATATCTAGCTATAACTATTATAACTAAAGTTCTTAGTTTATTAAATTAAGCCTTACTGAAATTATCCTAAATATTATAATTAACAGGTAGCCTATAGATATTGAAAAGAGAATTATATAGCTATTCTATAATCTACTATCTTAAGCTAACTATTTTGGAGACCAGTTATTAATTAGATAGTATTCTAATATTGATATATTATAGTAATATTAGTTACTAGATACTATATAGTATTATAGTAATATCATTATAGAGGTTTTAAAAGCTATCTAGCTATATTAGAAATATTTATATTTATATAAATACTATTTATATATGAGCTGCATTTAATTAATATATTAAGATCATTTACTAATAAAAGCAGACTAAGTTTCACTATACTTACGTGAAGCTTATAAATTAGCTTATATTAGTAGTAGAGAACTTTTATATTGGGGATGTAAAGTTTTATCTGGGGGGTCTGGAGGATCTTAAAGTTACGGATATTAAGGTTATAATAAGTATTTAAATAAAGTAGCTATAGTTAGTAGTAATTAAATCTCTCGAGATATTTAAATTATATATAGCGTGAGGGTATAAGGATGTAAGGTTAATATGGAAGAAGTTATTAGTTATTTATTATTAAAAGGATTAACGTAGGGTAGGTATACTAACTACTATAGCTGTAAGAAGTTTAGACTTAGATTAACTTAGGGTTAGCTATAGTAGTTAGTGGGGGAGTGGAAGAACTAAAGTTATACTTTAGGGGGTAATATATCCACTAATAGTTACAATAGAGAGTAAGCTATTAGCCCCTCCTATAGTTTAATATTATAATAAATACTTTTATGATATTTAGTAAATATTCTCTATCTATATTACTATTATATTTACTATTTTTTTCTATACTAAGAATATTTTTTTACCTACTAATATCTTCACCTCTATATAGATAATTACTAACCTTAGTAGTATTATATAAATAATAATAAATTTCCTTTTTTTTCTATATTATTATATTAATTCTTCTCTAGTAGAATATTATAATATAGTTTAATAGTAATACTATATTCTATTAATATTTTAGCTATATTCTTAGTTTCACTAATATTAACTTACCTATTTATTACCTCTTTATTCTTACTACCTCCTACCCCTACTAATAATACCTTAGCTAATAATTAGCTATATGTATTTCTATTCAGAATAATAAGGAGGAAAATAAGGAGAATAAGGGTAAATTTGCAAATATAAAGAAAAAGGAAAAGAGAAATATTAATTTCTTTATTAAGAAGTAGTTTTATAATTCTATATGTACAGTGAGGACCCAAAAGTCTGAATCCACCTACACAGTACTCATACAAAAGCCCCCATTAAGAAATAGTATTTGCAGTGTAAATATAGAAGAAACCAATAGTTTTCTTCAATAAAAGTACTATTTAGCTATAGATCTACATATAGGGATTTTCTGGATTTTTGAAGACTAGTAGAATAGTTGATAAATAAATCTTTTATTAATAGAGATTGAATGGATAAATATTACAGTGGTATTTAGCAGGTAAATACAGTGCTATTCACACTGTATTTCCCTCTGTAATCCACTGAAAATCTAACTCAGCTATTCTCTATTAATAAAAGATTTATTTACTACTTATTCTATTAGTTTAAAAAGCTCTTCAAAATTCCTATACATAGTGTTTAGGCTGATATTTTTAATAGTAAGTTTATCCAACTTTTACGTCAGTACTTGTACTAAAAATACTACTTTAGGTTAGGCTGTTTAATATGGTACACTGTGAGGTGGATTCAGACTTTTGGGTCCCCACTGTATATAATTTGGAGGCTATTTTATATTCTATTTACAACCTATATAACCTTGTATTGTTAGTAAATTAATATTAATTTATTTGTTTGCAGATATCCCTATACTATAACTTAACATATAACAATACCTTATTAGTAACTAAGCTTTCTAAAAACTTCCAGATTAATATATTATAATTCTTTCTTTTAACTAGAATATTTTAATTCTACCTCCACTCTAAAGTATTCCTTACTACTAGAATCTCCTCCACTTTATACTTCTTCTGGATCTTACTATCTTCTTTTACTAAAACTAAAATAGAATTAAGGTAGATATCTATATAGTAGTATAAAAAGAGAAAGATAATTTTATTAGAGTTATAGTTATTTTACTATCACTCTTTTTATCCCGAATACCCTATATTAGGTAAATAAAAGTTAAGTATTCTACTTTACTCTCATAACCCTATATTTTCTATTTATTGTAGTAAATTAATTATTAGAGTTTAGGTTATATAACCTATATAACCTAAACTCTAAATTGGTTAGACTTTCATATCAACAAATATAATAAACGGATTATATAGTAGACCGTGCGTTGACAGCTTCCATTTATTCGTTACATATAAAGTTAACGTTTCTGAAAATAAGCTCTATTTTGATAGATATACCCGGAAGCTTCCCATCTTAAGTGAAATTAGAACTTTCTATCTTTATTACTATTTCTACTAATATTAGTACTATTTTTAGATATTATTCTGAATTCCCTATTCTTCTGTAATTTATTAAGTGTTAAATTCCCTTAACCTATTTACTAGTTTTCTATACTAAATTAATAGGTTATAAGTTCAGCTTATATACTCTTATTATTTTATTATATATTATTCTTTATCTATTATTAATATTTAATATCTATATCTATACTAATATTTGTTTAGATGATACTAAAGATTATACTAATTAACCTTAAGCCTCCCTTTATCTATCTGTCTCCGAAAAACCTCTTATAATTATCTCTATAAAGCTTTACAGCTTATTTCTTTCTAACCTCAGTTAATAACTAACTGAATCTTTATATTAATTAATTAGTTTAATACCAGACCAATCTAGAAGAAGATCTTACTAATTAAGGTAGTAAACTTACTGCTAGATTAGGGAAAGAGATAGTTAAGTAGCGGAGGCTAAAATCTTTTATATCCAGACTCACTAAGTCTTTTCTAAATTAGCTTTTTAGATCCACTAAAACCTTCTATAAACTAGCTTTTTAGATTTACTAAAACCTTTATAAATTAAAATACTATAGGTTTACTAAGATCTTTATAGTTTAGAATATCTATTAGTTTACTAAAACTGTTATAAACTAAATTATATAGTTTACTAAACTGTTAATACAATAAGTCTCTTACGAAATTGAAACTCTGGATCTCTATAGCTTATAGTCTTTATATTAATTTAATAGATTAAATATTAGGCTATTTATCTATTAACCTTTTTGATTAATAATATCTTACTGAAGTTAGACTATAAGTATCCTAATTCTATATCAGAATCTAGATTAACTTTTTATTAAATAAGTACTTTATATAATATAGTTATTTTTAAAGGTTATACAAGACTTTAAGTTCTACCTTATACCTAAGTTAAAAGGGACTTAGAACTATAGTACTTAGTCTATCTGTATGAAGGCTTTACCTACTAGCAAAAGTATATTTGTGGATTTAACTAAACCTGTTACTAAGAGTAACCCTAATAAATATAATAAGGCTCTCAGTTATATATAGTTCAACTGTAAGGATAGCCTTTTAAGAGTTATTAAGAATAATATTAATATATTTAATACCTTCAGTTATTTAAAAAGGCTTTATAAGCCTACTGGTTTTTCAAATAAGTCTCTTACTTATAAAGAACTTTTTAATATTACTTTTAGTAATTTTAAGTTTATAGAAGAGTATCTTAATAAGATAAAAGAACTTATTAATAACCTATTCTGTAATAAGGTTAAATTACCAGATTAAGTAGTTATTACCTATATTCTAAATAGTCTAGATAAACGTTATAAGGATTTTATTATTATTATTACTTAAAGTTTTAGATCTAATAAGGATTCTTATAAGTTAGATTCTTTATTCTCTAATCTATTAGATGAATTTAGAAGAAAAATATACACTTCTTTAGTTAATTTTATAACTAAGAAGGGGTTTAAGAATAAGGTTACTAAGCAGTCTTCTAATAAAGTTTAAAAACCTTAAAAGAAACAGAAGGGTATTTTCTGTAATTACTGTAAAAAAACTAACTATACTGAGGAGAACTATTTTGATCCTTATCCTGAAAAAGCCTCTAGCTAAATAAAAGTTTTTAAAAAAAAGGGCTCTTCTTCCTCTACTTCTATTAATAAGAAAAAGAAGAAGGAGAAAAAGGATAAGAATAATAATAACTCTGAGGAAGTAAATATTCTTTTAATAAATAAAAATATAGTTAAAGAAATATCTAGTTCTATAACTAAAGATCTTATATAACTTAATTTAACTATTAAAGAAGTTAAAGAAGATAAGAAAGAAAGTAAAGAGAATATTAAGTTTGAAAACATAACTTTTACCTAACTTCTTTTAAAATCTTATACTAATAAGACTTTAGGTTTTTTAATTTCTAAAACGATTCAAGATACTGGAAGTTTTAGGTTTAATAATAAGATTAATACTATTTCTTTCTTTATTAATATTAATACTACTATTTATATAGTTAAAGATTACTCTATTTTAGTTAATAAAACCAAAGTTATTAAAGCTATTAAGTGGGGTAATGCAAAAGAAATTGTTTTAACTTTAAAAGAGAATTTAAAGTTTTACTTTAAATAATATTAAATATCTTTTGAAAAATATCTATTATATACTATAGTTGGATATTAATTTATTAAGTTAATTAAAACTTAATACTATAGGAATTCCATCTATCTTTTTTAATAAACCTATATTGTTTAATATAAAGAGAGATAAGTTATTACTTATAGAAACTAACGTTAATAATCTTTATAAGTTTCAACTTTCTATTAGTAAAAGCTTAGTTCTTAATACTATTATTAATAATAATATTAATAACTTGAAACTCTAGTATAATCGAATAGGTTATACTAGTAATATTCTTAAGTTACTTACTAATACTATAAATAATATAAGTAATAAATTAAGTAAAAGTAATAAACTACCTATTTATAAAGTTTACCTTAAGGGTAAGTTTACTAATAAAATTAATAGAGACTTTAATAACTTTAAGAAGTTTAAGTATTTTAATTATATTAGTTTCAATCTATATAGCTCTATATCTCCAGAAACCTATAATTACTATAAATACTTTATGTTATTTATTAATAAGTATAGTAGATTTATCTGGAGAAAGTTATTAAGAACTAAAAGTTCTAAAGAAGCAAGTTTAGCTCTTAAAGAGTTTATTAATATAACGAATAATAATAATAATAATAATAAGATAATTAAAGAAGTTAATACTAATAGTACCTCTAGATTCTTTAATAATAGAATAAAAGTTATTTATCTAAATAATAATACTATTTATAATATAAGATTACCCTATACTTATAAACCTAATAGTTTAATTAAGAAAGTAATAAGAATTATTCTTAATAAGGCTAGAATCCTTCTCTATAACTTTAGTTTACCTTTATATCTTTAGGGTTTAGCTATTACTACTTTAATCTATATTAATAATATAATACCACACTCTTCTGTTAAATTTTAAACTCCATATAAGTAAAAGAATAAGAAGAAACTTTCTATTTCTAATATAAAAGTTTAAGATAATCTCTATTACTATAAGATTAAGAATAAGTATTCTAAAAAACTAAACTCTAAGGTTAAAAAGAATACTATAGTTACTTTTAGCTATAATACCTATTTAGTTTGGAATTTCAAATCTTAAAATACTATTTAGTCTAAAGATATTAATATTCTTAAAACTTATTTTAATTCTCAACAGAAAGAAGAGTTATCTAGTTTTAGTAATACCATTATTACTAAGTCTAGTTAACTTATTCAGACTAAATTTAACTAACTTAAATCTAATAATTCTTCTGAAAGTCCAGTTATTACTGTTAAGTCTAGTAGTAATAATAATACTACTAAAGGCACTAATTCTCTACTTCCCCCCAATAAAGTAGAAAATAGTAATATAAATTTAAATTCTTCTCCCAATAAGGATTTAGATAGTTTATCTATAACCTATCCCGATAGGGTTATAGATATTAAGAACTTTAAAAAGTCCACTATATTTATAGAGATTCCTTCTCTAAATCCAGAAGTTAAAAAAGACTATAAACAGTATTTATATAAAGGGAGTATACTCCTTACAGTAAAAGATTTTCCATCTTTACTTCTTTATACTAACTATAATTAATATAACTATAGTAATAGTTTACTTATTAATAAATATGGCAATTTTCATACTGTCTCCTATATTCTATCTGTTAATATTCTTAATAAGCTAACTACTTTTTTAAATACTATAAGTTCTTAAAATAGTAAGAACTGAATTTAAGCTATAAATAAGGAAGTTAGGTCTGTTAAGTCTATAGAATGTTGGACTATTATACCTCTACCTGATTTATCTTTTATTAAAAAGAATAATATTAACATATTAGGGGGTAGATAGGTTTACAGAATAAAACCTAATAATCAGAATTTTAGTAATTCTTTATATAAGGCTAAATAGGTTACTTAGGATTTTAACTAGTAGTTCGGTATTAATTATTTAGAAACCTTTAGTACTACCTGTAGGCCTGAAAATTACAGATATTTACTTATTATATCTGTTTATTATAACTGGATTTTGATTCAGTATAATATTACTATTATATTTATCTATATAAAAGTAGATAAACAGATATATATTAAGTTACCTACTGGCTATATTTATAATTAAGATTCTGAAAGTTTAGTTTTTAATAATAACTATAAAAATCAGTCTTTTATATATTTACTTAATAAGGCTTTATATAGGTCAAAATAGAGCCTTAGATTATAGTATTTACACCTTAAATCTATCTTATATAAGATTGATTTTAAAACATCTTCTTATAATAAAGAGGTTTTTATACTTAATATTACTCTTAATAAAAGTGAATATTCAGCTATCCTAGCATATTATATTAATAATATGCTATTAGAGGCTAATAATTCTACTACTTCTAAGTATATATATAGTAATCTTAAAAAGAATATAAACATTCAAAATCTAGAAAGATTAAATATTTTCTTAGGTAAGAACTTAGTTATTAACAGAAAGATTACGATTATAGAAATACATTAATTTAAATATACTAATAAAATTCTTATTAGATTTAATAAGAAAGATCTGTATAATTTTAATATACCTATAGATAATAAATCCAAATTCTTTAAGAATAAGGATAATACTTCTAAGAAAGAGATATTAGAATATTAAAAAGAAGTAGGAACTTTATTATATTTAACCTTAAAAACCAAGCCAGATATTACTCTAGCTATTACTACCTACTTTAGATTTTCTTTAAATTCTTCTGAAGAATGGTTTATTACCCTTAATAGAATATAAGGTTACTTAAAAAAGACCCTAATTATAAGTTAATTTATAACTTTAATAATATTAATATCTTTAATTTATTTAGGTTTATAAACCCAGATTAGGTAAGAGATATTAATAGTAGAAAATCCACTTTAGCTTATATATTTTACCTAGACTTTTATAATATTATTAGCTATAATTCAACTAAGCAAAAAATAGTAACTTTATCTACTTATAAAGCTGAGTATATAGCTCTGGCAGTCGCTGCTAAAGAAGCTATTTACTTATTTAATAACTATAGCTTTATTAATAAACCTTTGGGATTTAAAGTTATTAATAAGCCTATTATCTTTATTAATAATTCATTAGCTAAAAAGCTTACTAAAAATACTAAATTCCATAAAAAAGCCAAGTATATTAATATTCATTATTATTATATCAGAGATCCTATTAGAGATAATAAGGTAAATCTCTATTATATTAATATAAATAATAATATTGCTAAGTTTTAATAACCTTTTAGGCTAAGTTAAATTTAATAATATTATTAAGAGGATTTTACAGAATAACTTTAAGAATAATATTCTGCCCTTTTATAAAGAAAATGATGCTAATTATCTATTTTCTGAAGAATAATCTTTTCCTTTTTACCTATATAAGGTTTTAGGCTTTTCAGATTTTTCTTTCCTTTCTTCTTTAAGGTTTTTCCTTTATATCCTTTTGTGGTTTGAGGTTTTTTAGATTTCTATTTTCTCTATTTTTCCTATATAGTTTTTAGAGTTTTTACTGCCTTTTGAAGCTATAAAAGATATTTATCTTTTATACTCTACGGAGAAATATTAAAGTTATAGCTATTTTGCTATTATCCTTTTTATTTCAAATACTCTGTATTGGGTGAATAAGGGTTAAGTATTCTACTTTACTCTTATAACCCTATATGTTCTATTTATTCTAATAAATCAATTATTAGGGTTTAGGTTCCATAATCTATATAAATTATACTCTAAATTGGTTGAACTTTAGTATTAGAATATATGATAAACGGATCATATAGTGGCCCGTGCGTAAACGGCTTCCGTTTATCCGTTGCATATAAGGTTAATATTTCTAAAAATAAACTCTATTTTGATAGATATATCTGGAAGCTTCCCACTTTCAGTGGAATTAGAACTTCCTATCTTTATCACCACTTCTACTAATATTAGTACTATTTTCAGATATTATTCTGAATCCCCTATTCTTCTGTGATTTATTAAGTGTCAATTTCCCTTAATATATTCACTAGTCTTCTATACTAGTTTAATAACTACTAATTAGTATTATTTTATTATTAAGGTTATTATACATTTTTTTAATACTACTTTATAAAGATAAACTAATACTCTAATATTTACTTTTTATTCTTACTATATTATATAATCGAAATTATTAGCTTAGTGTAGCAGATTATAGAATAGCTGGACGATTTTCTTCTGAATATCCGGAGTCTACCTATTAATATTAGTACTTATAATATTATTTAAGCCTTTTGGAAGATATTAATATCTCCTATTATAGAGGTTATAAAGAAATATTTGAAATCTGCTATTATATTATTCTAGTTGCAGATAGTTATATAGATTTAAGGGAAATTCTAGTTTTATTATAAAGAATATAGAAGAGTGATAGATTATAGAATACTTAGCTTTTGCAGGCTTCTTATTTTATTCTATTTTTAAGAGATTTATAAAGATTCTTAATTCTATCATCTTAGTAGTTACTTTCAGTTATATATATTAAGCTTTAGTTTTACTAAAGTTTTTACTATATAGATTATTACTATAAGGTCTTCCTCTATTATAAGGTTAAATATTATAACTGGAGGTATAATATCTATAATAATAGGTAATTTTATTACTATTTAAACCAGTTATAAGCTAGTATTAGCATAAATGCTGTTACCAGGTAAATTTTATAGTTAAAACTATATATAGGGTAAAGAGCTTAAATACCACTATAGATATAAAGTAAAAGTAACTAAATATTATATAATTTATTTTTATTTAACGTAGTAATTTAATATCCAGCTAGCTTTTACTATTTTGGTAAGTATAGTAAGTTTATATTCTATTAAGTAAGTATAATTAGTAATTATCATATATCTTTCTAGTATAAAACTAAATATAATACTAGCTAGTACTATCTATCAACAGAGTATTACAATAATACAAATATATCTAATATAAATATATATATATATATATATATATATATATATATATATATAATATATTATACATAATACCTGATATATATATATATAGTTATATTTATAATATTTCAAAACCTTATATATTGCAAATATAAATATATATATCTATATTTATGTATTTTATAATATAATACCCAATATACCTTCACTTATATATATAAGACTATAATGTTAAAACATTAGAAAGATAGTATATATATCTATATTAAAGTTACTATATAAAAGCTAAGAATAGTAATTTCATAAATTAAACTTTATATTTATATGTTTTTAACTTTATTAAAATATAGCATTTATAAATAATAGCAATATATATATATATATATGTATAATATAAATATAGATTTCTAAGTTTATATTATAAACCATATTCGAATATCCAGCTAGAATTATATCTAGATATCTAAAGTCAACCTTCTTACCTAGTGGGGCTTCGGTAGACCCTATATAATATTATATATACAAACGTTTCCAGATATTTACAAAAGCTTCTCTTTTACTTTTTAGCTCTAAATAAATAGTATTTTACGTTACCTTGTGGTTAAATAAGTTTAGATTCAGCTCTTTACAGTTTATAGTATCAAATATATAGGTATATATATTGAAAATATATTCTAATGAATTATAAGTATATATAATATATAATATATTATGTATTAGGAATATATTATATATTATCTCTTAATACTCTACCTATTAATAGTTATTACTAATTAGTAACTACTAATATCTTATATTAAGTGAGGCTAGCTAATATTATATAATAATTAATTCCAATTTTTAGAAGGTCACTATAATAAATATAAGTTTATATCTTTTCTTTATAATATACCTCTCGACTTATTAGCTATTATATTAACTAACTATACTTAGTACCTAGGATTTTCTTTTTTTATAAATTCCTTAGCCTCAGCTTATCTATAGAGCTTATAAGGTAGAAGCTAACTATTAGATACAATTCCCTAAGAAAAAAACCTAAGAGATATATTATTTAAAATAGTCAGAAACCTTTAATATAACTAATATATTATATAGTATAGAAGCTATATAAAGCTCTAGACCAATAATATAGTCAGTATATACTAGTTACCATATACTTAAGTTATAGCTAGTAATAAGTAGCTAGTATTTATTACCAGTGGAATATAGAGAATATACTATATGCCACTATATTTATAGCAGTATATATAGTTATTATATACTTTATAGTATAGTGTAACTGATAATAATAGTAGCTAGTAGATAGATATAAAGAGAGACTATTATCTATACTTAAAATATTAGATACTAAATATTATATAAATCTTATATACCTCTTCTATTACCTTCTAGATAGCTATTATATATCTTATTATACTCAGAGATAATATAGCAATTACTTACTAACTACTATCTGGTTTTACTACAGCTGGTAATAGGTAGTGGGCACCTGTTACCAGTAGGGCGTGGTGGGTATAGCGTAACCGACAGAGAGACGCCAAAAATAGGAGTCCAGATTGAGGGCAATCTTTTTAGCACTGTGAGATGCTTTGTATACCTAACCTTCTGACGTAATACTCGAAGTCCGTGCGTTCCGGAGCTTCCTGTAGATGCTTGATTAGGCACCTACCTCTTGCCTAGGCATGTAACGCAGCTTATCCACCACCGATCTTGATGCTAACCATCGCTCTCGTCCTACCTTGGGTAACCTCCGTCAACAAACCAATCCAACTTGGAGGCGAAAACTAACGTCTTCTTGAATTATTTCACGACTTGCTAGCCTCCCCTTCTTTTGCGCCTCATTGGCCTCTGCCATGAACGTTCTCAAGCTGCAGAGGTGCGCAAACCGCCCCCTTTGCCCCGCACCCTGTAGATGATTCACTTCAGGCCTCTTCTCACTTCCCACAATACCAACATATCTCGCCCTTACACTGTACTAATCCGTGATTGCCGACAGGAAATACCCTCAGTTTCCTCAAAATGAGATCTATGGTCTGAGTGACGCGTTCCGGAAGCTTGACATCGACGATAAGGGCTACCTCGATGAGGCTACCACCATCAAGGCCACCCAGCAGAGCGAACGTCAGCCTTACGATGTTGTCAGACAGGCATTGAAGGAGGTGGAGCTCGATTCGTCTCGCCGCGTCGAACTAGAGGACTACGTCGCCGTAAGCCACTCTGTCTCTCATGGGGTCTTTCCCATCATCGCAACTATCCCTCGCTGACCCGACTTGGCGTGATAGCTGATTGCCAAGCTCCGCGACTCCCCCCCCGCCCAGAAACGCCTCTCTTCCGGACCCGGCACTACCGCTGGCATTCTTGCACAAGCTACCGGCGGTCACGGCTCCAAGCCCAGCGTCGGCAAGATACACGTTCAAGGTTCAAACGCCAATGTCACCCACACGATTAACGAAGATGAGCGTACTGAATTCACCCGCCACATCAATGCTGTCCTGGCCGGTGATCCGGACATTGGTTCTCGTTTGCCCTTCCCGACCGACACCTTTGAGATGTTTGACGAGTGTAAGGACGGCTTGGTCCTGGCCAAGCTCATCAACGACAGCGTTCCCGACACTATCGACGAGCGTGTCTTGAACCGCCCGAAAAAAGCCAAGGTCCTAAACGCCTTTCAGATGACAGAGAACAATAACATCGTTATCGAATCCTCCAAGGGTATTGGTCTCTCCGTCGTCAACATCGGCAGCGGTGACATTATCGAAGGCCGAGAACACCTGATTCTTGGCTTGATTTGGCAAATCATTCGCCGCGGCCTTCTAAGCAAGATCGATATCAAGCTTCACCCGGAGCTTTATCGCTTATTGGAGGAAGACGAGACCCTCGAGCAGTTTCTTCGTCTTCCTCCTGAGCAGATTCTCCTTAGATGGTTCAACTATCACTTGAAGGCTGCGAACTGGCCCCGAAGGTACGTCGAGCCAATATCCGACTTGGACGACAGAGACTGATTGCCCTTTACGCGCAGGGTCAACAATTTTTCGAGCGATATCAAGGATGGCGAGAATTACACTGTGCTACTGGCACAGATTGGATCAGAGTATGGCGCGACAAGGAATCCTCTTCAGACTAGCGACCTCCTGCAGCGTGCCGAGGAGATTCTTCAGACTGCAGACAAGATGGGGTGCCGCAAGTTCCTGACACCCACCTCTCTGGTTGCTGGTAATCCCAAGTTGAATCTGGCCTTTGTAGCCAACCTTTTCAACACTCACCCCGCTCTCGATCCTATTACGGAGGAGGAGAAATTAGAGGTGGAGGATTTCGACGCCGAAGGTGAAAGGGAAGCCCGTGTCTTCACTTTGTGGCTCAACAGTTTGGACGTACAGCCCGCCGTGCAGTCCTTTTTTGACGATCTGCGCGATGGTACAATTCTCCTGCAAGCTTACGACAAGGTTATCAAGGGCTCCGTCAACTGGCGTCACGTCAACAAAGCCCCAGCGCATGGTGGAGAAATGCTTCGATTCAAGGCGGTAGAGAATACTAATTATGCCATTGAGCTCGGCAAGCAGAATCGCTTCTCCCTTGTCGGCATCCAAGGGGCTGATATCACTGATGGCCAAAGGACTTTGACCTTAGGCCTCGTATGGCAGCTGATGCGGAGAGATATCACGGTGACGCTGTCGAACCTTGCCCAGCGTCTCGGCAAGCGTGAGATCACGGACGCAGAGATGGTCAGGTGGGCCAACGATACCGTTCGCAAGGGAGGCAAGTCCTCGAGCATACGGTCCTTCAAGGATCCGGCTATTGGGACCGGTGTCTTTCTGCTGGATGTGCTTAACGGCATGATGAGCAGCTATGTCGACTACGATCTCGTCACCTCTGGACGCACGGATGACGACGCTTACCTCAACGCCAAGCTCAGCATCAGCATTGCGAGAAAAATGGGTGCAACCATATGGCTAGTGCCCGAGGACATTTGCCAGGTCCGCAATCGCCTTGTGACCACGTTCATTGGTAAGCGGCAAGCCCAGCTACGCGTTCCATGTTTCTATGTCTGACTAATCTTCGTACCAGGTTCTCTGATGGCCACAGCCGAAAAACAAGGATTATGAGAGCGGCCAGATGATGTGTTACTCATGATTATGCGTTTTGCAGATTAGATGGGGCTTCAGATGCGCCGTTCAACTATTCTGCTCGATCTTTTTGTGGTTTTCCTAGTTAAATGATGAAGCCTAGCTCCTGAAACTTCCGCAAATGCTCTCGAAATTTGATGGCTCAGGGAGACTTGGCGAAATGAACTTGCCCGGTGCTGCTCTCGTTGAGGGCTTTACAGTATGAGGTATAGACTACACAACAAACTTGGCCCTGTAAAAATGCCAACCCAAAATATGATGTTGCCTAATGTCCTTCGATCCTTCATCCAGGTGGTACGGCTGAATTGGACTAAATGGTGATCTGCTTAGCGATGGTCACTGGACAGTTGGTACAGAGGTGTGGCCACTCACGGGCAGTTGACACATCTGCAGGAACAAGAGATAACCCCTGAGTTTCTTGAAGAGGCACCACATGACGAGTTCATGAACGCAAGCCGAGAGGAAGAAGGTGATTAGGGTAGCCGTGTGGCGATTGACCTTCATCGAGGATATGGAGCTGTGATACACATGGCGCAGGAGAAAGTTGTGAACGGGACTAGTGGCCGTTAACATGATACCGGAAGCAGTGACTCGGAGTCACAGCTCACCGGTTCCAGTCGCGAGCAAACTGATCCCACGAAACTGAGTCAGTACCACCGTTAGCTGAGGGTCGTTACAGTGCTCTCTCGGCGCATCCTACCGCTATTCCACCAAGCGTCGTAGAAGCTTCTGTCGGCGAAGTAGGTAAGCTCTGCCAGTATATTCAGAATCGTCTCCCAGATGAGGTACCATGCCATCTACTATTGTCAGCTCCGCTGGCCTGTTTGTGGACAGATCCAATGGAACAGGTGTCCTGACCAAGTACTCAACCATGAATGGGAATGTGAGGTCGCTCAGCATCCATGGGAAATGACGAAAGCGCTCCGTCAGTGGCATACCCGTCTCCTTCATTGAAAGGCTCTGCATCACAACGGGGTCTAGCCATTGTTAGCAGAACAGCACCACGTGCCAATCATCGGCTCCGTTAACGTACAAATGAAGGCCTGGGACACCATTATCATGACGAATATGATGCCAAACGTGGCAGCGGCCTTCTCGGCGACATAGTACCAGTCAATCGAGTCAGAACGAGGGTACTCAACCTCATACACTACGGTAGGCAGTACGATGTATTCAAAGTGGTTGGCGAAAGAGAGGTTGTTGGGGTACGCCCTCAAGACACTTGTCGCTTGACCTCTGAGCTCGTCATTGAGGCTATTAATCTCCCACTTGATAATGCGTTCACAGACGAGAATCTCGTCAGCACGCAACGGCCCTCCAGGATTGATGCTTTGTGACATGTCGTTGAGGCGCTCCGTATTGGAGTCTTGGGGGTGGTAGTCCAATAGTCGGCGTTCCGCAACGTCGTCTAGACGTGAGTCGGAAAAGTCAGATAACGTGGAGTTCCTAGGAAAGTATGAATCGACTGGGGCGAGGCGCTCGAGTTTCTTAAGTCTAGAGAGGAGATATCCTCTCTTTTTGTACGCTGTGGATAGGTAACCGTTATAAAATGCGTACGAGTGCTGCTTCATGAGCATGACGATACCATGCAAAACGAAAAAGACGGTATGAGTCCACGGCCAGTCCCTGACGAGAGTCAGGCCGACCACACCACCAATGAAGAAGGTCTGCCAGAGCTAATGCGACAAGCATACGTAAGCGATTCTTTCATGATTTCGACACGAGGCTTTGATCACTCACGTTCTGGATTATCCAGCCAGATCGATCCCAGTCTAGGTACCCATGCAAGACGAGGAGCTGCAAGAGCCAGCCGACTCCTGTGACACAGCACATGATAGCATCGGATACAAGTAGTACGACCACATCACGTCGAAACATGCCCTCCATGATCTCATTCGTTCCCAATGGATTGCCTGTGGCTCTCCAGTTGGAAGCTCCGATTCTGATCACGAACATGGCAACGGCAAGCCAGAAAAGCGTGTAAAACCCGTGAAAGGGGGTGTTTGCAGCATGCTGGTTTTGCCTATCGAAAGTGGAGAATTGCCGTGTGAAGATGAGATCACGAAATTTCCCAGGTCTTCGTGAGCGCTTGGGATCTCTTTCCTGCAGAGCGGGTCCTGGTCAGCCATGAGTTTTTCCGCTGGTACCTGTCCCCCCTCGCCCAGAGGAACTTCTTGTTAAACAAAGCTTACCATTTCGAGACCTTGCTGGATGACATCTCGCAACTCTCCGTCGTCCGCAGAGAAATCATATGTTTTGAGACCCTTCAGCCCAACCGCTGTATAGGTGGGTTCGTCGGAGCTCGGTGCTTCAAGTAAAGTTGAGCTGTCAAAATGTGGTGACTTTCTTCTCGTCGCGTTTGCGGCATTTGGTTGCGTCCGTTTGGGGCTTGGCTTCTCAACTGGCTTTAACCCGACATCTCCATGACCGCTTATTTCGTCCCCGACGACAGAGGCTGCCCGACTTGCACGTTCGCAGACGGGAGAGTCTGCTGCATTTATCAGAGAATGTGAGAAGTCGTCGTGACATACCTTTGCTGTCATGTTGTGGGAGGCTGTTTCGGGGTTGCGGCTGTAGCGTCTCACGACTATCGACAGGCTGGGCACAGAACCTTATCACTGCCGATGAGAATAACTGTTCTTACGAAAGCGAGGTATAATCCGTTTGTGAGGATGAAGGGCAAGAGGTTTTACGTAACGGAGCAAGGCCTTTGACTACGGAGTAGGCCTATCACATGTGGACTACTTTGAAAGGTCCTTCCCTGCCATCGGGTGTGTTTACTGTACACAGTACAGACGTGTGGTTCGCGGTCCGGGATAGCATCGCAGTGGGACTTTGTTCCGCATAGATACCGGGGGGAACCGGGGTTCCATTTCGGTGACGGGTAATGGGGACCAGATGTGGCCGGGATGATGCGAGTTATGGATGAAAGTACACAACGACTCGGAGTGAACTTTTGGAGAACGTGTTGACGAAGTGATGAGCCTGTGGTCGACAGGCTCTGCTGCTAAGACAGACTTCAAATTAAGAGGTATTGCGACTTTGCTATTGAGTATATCTAGGCAGTCCCTTGACATAACCTCAAAACCTGGCTCACCTCATTAATTTAGTTGCAGGACCAGCTGACAAGACCTTAGACGCTGAAGGAAAAATTGGGGGATACTTATTAGCTTGACTCTAGTGCGAGCGCTGGAGGAGGGGAAGTGGAGCCCGGTATTTAACCGATATATAAGCGATATTTAACCGTCGACCAGTAGGGGTTAGTCTTAGTAGTAACTAGCTAATTATAATTAGATTAAGTACTTTATACTTAAGTCTATAAATACTTATATTAGTAATATATTTTATATAAACTTATATTATGTAAGCTATATAGTTAATTTAAATAATTAAGAATATTATTATTATAGACTATATCTAGATATCTAGCTAGAATTATACCTAGATATCTAAAGCTAACTTCCTTACTTAAGTGGAGCCTCAGTAGGCTCTATATAATATTATATATATAGACTTTTCTATATATTTATAAAAGCTTCTTTTTTACTTCTTAGTTCTAAATAAATAGTATTTTATATTACTTTCTAGTTAAATAAACTTAGGTTTAGCTTTTTATATATTTAGAATTTAGTTTTATTTACTATATAGATGATATTAGGTAGAATATAGCTTCCTACTCTTAAGTATATAATCTAGTTAAATATAGTTTCTAGAATATAATATTATATAATAAGTAACTAACTAACTAATATAAAGAATAATAGAAAATATTAAAATCCCCTAGGATATTTTTATAGATAGTAATTTTATAAGTAAACTACTTTAGTAGTAATTATAATATATTTTAAGTTTTCTCTATAAGAAGATTAATAAGTTTTTATATAAATTAGTAAGATAAGATACTATAGTAAGTAATAATTCCTAAATAGTTACTATAATAAATATTTCTAGTTTATATTAAGATACTTTAGTAACTTTCAGAATAATATCTATTAGGATAATAACTCTTAGGGTTAATAATATTATTATATTTCTATTAGTAACTAACTACTAGAGGAAGCTTCTTCCTCTATCTCTAAAATTTTTAGGTAAATAGAAAGAATATTAAGTATAAGTTTAATAGATAAAAACTAAATTTAAGATTAACTATTATTTCTTTAATAGTAATTAGGAATACTAATATCTAATTTACTTCTATTTAGATTCTAGTTTTCAGTAAGTAGTTAAGATTTTCTATATAATAGGAGAACTAGAGAATTTCTATAATCTAAGTAATTTTATAAGTTATCTAGATAGAATTTACTTAGATCTAAATAATTAACTTTATATTATTACCTAACTATAAAACTTCAGATAGAAGGAAAATAAATATCTAACTATCTTTCTATTTTAATTTAAAAAGATTCTAAGTAATACTAAAGGATATATATAACTAGATATAATTTAGATCTCTCTACTAGAAACTATCTTATTTCTCTATTTTAAGAAACTATTTATTATAGTAAACCTTTCTATAGAGTATAAACTCTAGTTATCTAAAGTTTAGAATATAATTTTAAAGCTTAAATATATAAAGAAGATATTAGTTTACTATTAGCTACTTTACTAGAAACTTACTATTTATAATATAGAAAGTAATATTATAATAATAAGAGTAGTTAAGAAGTAATAATAATATTAAAGTTTTAATAGCTTCTTTACTATCTCTAAGGAATACTCTAAGAACTACTGAAATACTTACTAATATTTTAGATATAATAAGAAAAACTATATATAAAAAAACTATATAATTTAAGAGAATAAGAAAATTAATATAAAAGTTATAAAAGCTATAATTACTCTAAATTATATTAAGGATAATTAGGAAGATAGTATTCCTCCAGCTAGTAATAGTAAGAATTTAGGAAAAAAAAAAACTTTAGGGTAAAGTTAGATTCTAGAGCTAATAGAGATAGAAGTAATAAAATAGGGAAAATAATAAGAAAAAGAATAAGTAAGTAACTAGTAGTTAGTTACTATTTAGACTAGAATTAATAGAAGTTACTCTATTAATATACTTATTAATATAGACTATAATATTTATATTATTATTAATATCTCTTTTATAAAGAAACTTTACCTCTTACTAGTTAATAAGTTAAAGAGATAGATAAAGAAATATACTACTAAGCTATTATTTAGTAATATTTAGGAAGTAGTTATCTTAACTCTAGAAGTTAGTAGCTATATATAGAAAATCTATATATATATTATAGAGAGCTTCTAGCTACTTCTATACTTTAGATAACTATAAGTAGAAGATAATTATATTATTTATAATACTGAAGTCTAATAGATAACCTATAGGAAAAGTAGTATAATAATTTATCTAGAGTATTAAGATAAGTTAGTATAACTTAAGGAGGTCTAGTTAACCTACCTACTTAATACTAATTTATTTATATTTATCTACTAATATACTATATAATATACGAGTAATATACTAAGTTTCTATTAGGTTATATTTATTAATATTATAGATATTAAGAAAGTATTAACTTTAAATATAGAGGTAAACTTAAGAGATTATATTCCTATAAATATCTTAAAGGAATTTCTAGATCTCTTTTATTTAGATTAAATGTACTAGCTACCTTCTAGCTAATTAAAAATAAATTACTATATCCTACTAATTCCTAATAATAAGGGATAGGAATTAAACTTCTTATAGGAACTTCTCTATAATATATTATAGAAGAAACTTTTAGTATTTAAGAAGATTCTAGAGAACTTACTTAATAAGAAGTTTATTAAAGTAAGTAGCTTCTCTACTAATATTTTAGTTCTCTTTATAAGGAAATTAGATAGAGAGATTTATTTCTATATAGACTATAAAGCTTTTAATATAATTATAAAGAAGGATTATTACTTTCTCCTTCTTATATTAGAGACTCTCTAGAAGGTTACTATAACTTACTAATTTACTAAACTTAATATTATTACTATATTCTATAAGATTAGAATTAATAAAGTAAATTAGGAGAAAATAGTTTTCTGGATAAATTATAATCTTTTTAAGTAAATAGTATACCTCTTTAGACTTACTAATATTTCTATTATATTCTAATAGTATATTAATAACTACTTATAATAATTTCTAGATAATTTTATTATAATATATATTAATAATATTCTTATTTATATAAATAGTTTATAAAATAAATATAAGGAGAAGGTCTACTAAGTATTTAACTACCTTACTAATATAAATCTAAAGTTAGATCTAAAGAAATATAAATTCTCTATTATTATAGTTAAGTATATTAAGTTTATTACATTAGCTAGAAAGAATCTCTCTTATAATCTAGAGAAATTAGAAGTTATTATTAACTAGCTTCCCCCTAACTTACTAAAAGATATCTATAGTTTCCTTAGGTTTATAAACTACTATAAGGTTTTTATATTATAATATAATATTATTATAAAGTTTCTAAACTACCTAATCTGGAAGTTTATCTCTTTCTATTAGGAACTAAAGTAGTAAGAAGCTTTCTTAATACTAAAATACCTCTTTACTTTAAAATTAATATTATAGATATTTAATCTTAATATCCTAATAATAGTAGAGACTAATTATTCTAGGTTTACTTAAGGAGGTATATTAATATAGAATAATAAAGTTAGAGTAAGGTATCTAGTAGCTTTCTACTCCTAATATCTAACCTCTATAGAGTTTAACTACTTAATCTATAATAAGAAACTCCTTACAGTATTAGCTTATTTATAAATATAGAGAGTAAAGCTATAAAGCACTAGGAGGTTTAAGATTTTTACTAACTATAAGGATTTTAAGTATTTTATAAAAAAGTAATAACTTATAGAGAAATAAAGCTAATAGGTAGAAGAGTTATCTGAGTATAATTTTTACCTTAAATATTAGCTAGATATCTAAGTAGTAGCTTCTAATATTCTCTCTTAGAAGGAATAGGATATTTCTAAGAGGTAGAATAATAAGAAGTAATAGGAATAAGTAATATAAGTTATTCTGAATATTATTATCCCTATAAAGCTTCAGATAGAATATATAAATATTACTAATATTTAGATTTTTAAAGGAAGACTGAATCTGTAGGAAATATAAAACTATATGACTGAGAGAGACTCTTTATATTAATAGATATTTATAATAGTTTAGTAGGGGAAGTATAGCTTTCCCCCTAGCCTCTATATTAAAATTTAGATTACTAAGTATATTATTAATATACTAAAATAGCTTACCTTTAGAGAGAGATTTTAGATACTAAGTAATAAAGAAAATAATAACTTTCTTAATAAACTTAAAATTAGGTTAGTATAGAAATTATATAATTTCTCCCCTGTAGGCTACTTAGAATATAATAATATACTAGAGATTATAAGCTAATAGTTCTATTAGTCTAAATAGTTATAAAGTATCTACTAATTTATATATAACTATAATATATATAGAGGTATTTATATCTAGAGGTAAGTTAAGAAAGGATTCCTAAAGTTTCTATTAGTATCTAATTAGTTATACTCTAATCTATTAATAGATTTTATTACTAACTTACTTTCTATAAAAAGATAAGGTAGTTATTACTTTTAGATTATTATTAATTAACTAGGTAAAGTTTTTATACTGAAGGAGATAGATATAATAGAGATAGAAGTATATACCTAGTAGTTTCTTAGTTACTACTATAGGTTTTATAGAATATTATATTTTATTATAAATAATAGAGAGTCTAACTAAGTAAGTTACTTCTAGAAGAAATTCTATAAGTTAATAGATATTATATACTTATTAAATATTGGTTATTATTTATAGACTAATAGAATTATAGAATAATATAACTAGAAGATCTAAGTAGTTTTAAGGATATTTATATATTAGTCTCAGGATAATTAAAGTAACTTACTATTTATTATATAGTTAGCTTTCTGTAACTAGTAGTATAATATAATAGGAACTATATCTTTCTTTATAGATAATAGATATTATATTAACTTTATTCTAGTTACTAAAGAGTATATAGAACTACCTAATAGTAGAATAATTACTATCTACTAGTTAGTTAAGAGGATATAGTTAATAATAATATATATCTATATAAAGATAACTGCCACTCAGTAGAGATTAGAAGTTTAGATAAATAAGATTTAGTTTTCTATAGATTAATATTAAGTTAATAATAAGATATAGTTAAATATATTTAACTATAAGTTACTAAATATAAGCTAGAAGTTAGCCTAACTATACTTTAAGTATATAATAGTAAAGATTCTCTTACTATATATTATAAAGCTAGATACTCTAGAGTCTATTTACTTATAGTTTTATATATATCTACTCTAGAAAGTTATTACTAATCTACTATCTAAAAAGATTATAGTTAATAGCTAGCTACTACTATTAGTAGATAATAATAAAGAGACTAAATAGTTAGTTAAAAATATTCTTACTATAAAAATATACTAAGTGGGGAGAAAATATTAATAAGAAGTTTTTATTAAGTAGGAAGAATATATAAATTCTATATAGAAGCTAGTTAATATTATTATAGATATAGTAGTATTAGAATAATATAAGGTAATATATAGACTAATTATAGATAATAATAATAACCTAGTTTATAGTTTCTAACTGGGTAGCAGCTAGAGAGGAGAGAGGTAATATTATAAGTTATATTTAGATATCCACCTAGAGTTATACTTAAGTATCTAAAGTTAACTTTCTCGCCCGAGTGGAGCCCTAATAGACTCTATATAGTATTATATATACAGACTTTTCTATATACTTATAAAAGTTTCTCTTTTACTCCTTAGTTCTAAATAAATAGTATTTTACGTTACTTTCTAGTTGAATAAGCTTAGGTCCAACCCTTTATAATTATATATACTATATAAGCTGTAAGTTTAAATCTTATATTTATAATAAGCTAAAAAAATTATAAGATACTTTATAATAATATAAAGATACTATATATATAGATTTAAGTTTACTATTTAGAATAAATTAAGCTTAACTCTAGCAGCCTTAAGAGAATATATTAAATTAAATACTTAAGCTTATAAGTAGTTATACTTATAATATAGTTTATAGGAACTTATATTCTTTTAGCTATATAGTTAATTTAGTAATTATAGTTAAGTTAACTATTACTAATTAGAAAGTTAGTAGCTAGAATTATTTTCTATTAAGAATCTACCTAAACTTCACTTAGTTAGTTATAATAAATAAATAGTATAGTATATAGTCTGAATATAAGTTATTTAAAGGTATAATCTATTTAAACTAAAATAGAATACTTGAAAGTATTTAGTTACTTTTACTTTATACCTTTAGTAGTATCTAAGCTTTTTACTCTATATATAATTCTAACTGTAAAATATATTCGGCAACAGTATTCATACTAATACTAACTTATAACTAGTTTCAATAGTAATAAAATTACCTATTATTATAGATAATTATATTTCTAGTTATAATATTTAACCTTACAGTAGAGAAAGATCTTATAGTAATAATCTATATAGTAAAAGCCTTAGTAAGGTTAAAGCTAAATATATATAGCTGAAAGTAACCACTAAGGTTATAAGGTTAAGAATCTTTATAAACCTCTTAAAGATAGAATAAAACAAAAGGCTGAAAGCTAAGTATTCTATAATCTATTGCTCTTCCGTATCTTCACGATAAAATCGAAGTTCCCTCGAAACGCTCGAAAGTATATAAATAAACTGGTTAAGTTTTATATAAGTTAGAATAGCTATAAAGTAAAATAGATGCTATAGTTATTCTTATATTACCCTCAGTAGAATAACTAGTAGATAAACCTTATATTTTATATTTTAAATAATATATGTGATAAATAAAATACTATAAATAGTTATCGTCTTAAATATTCAAACAAAGAAAATAACGGGTTTTAACTATTTTGTTATAATATCTATATCTTTGAAATAATTCTTATTAATATTCAGTAGAAGTAACCTATTAGCTTCTTCTGAATTATATATCTAGTCTAATAAATATGATGAATATTCTACTTTATGTAAGCTTTTATATACTAGACTTTTTATTTTCTTAACTAATAACTTTAAGTATTAGTTATACTTATTTATAGTAGGTATTACTATTATAGGGTTTATATATTAACTTATTGAATTTATTCTAGCTATTACCGATATTTGATATCCAGTTTACCTTTATTACTATAAGCTCTACCAAGGTTAAATATACTTATAATATTATCTCTAAAACTAATAGTAATATTTTATTATATCTTAATCCTATTAGTAATATCATTTTTAATGAACCTATATTTATTCTCACCTATTATATTCCTCTATTAAAATAGATACTTTATAGTTTTAAAGTAAGATTCTATTAGTTTAATCGTTAAGGTTATCGCACGCTATATATAATCTTATCATATAAATACAAATTAGTATTCTGGTATTTAGATATTATTCTCACTATCTTATATAGTATATAGTATTATATAAAGCTCTAGATCTATAGTACAGTAATTACTTACTAATTACTATACTATTAAGCTATAGCTAATACTAAATAATAAGTAACTATAGTTAGTAAAGTATAGAGAGTTTATTATTATATATATAGTAGTATATATAGTTACTATATATTCTATAGTATAGTGTAATTAATATTAGTAATCTCTCGTTTTACTATATAATCTAGTATATATCTATTCAAATAAAAAAGAATATCCTTTATAATTTATATCTTTTTATCTAAATAATATTTAAATACCTATTTATTTACTTTACTTAAGTTATATATCTCTCTATTTTAATAGTTATATAGTTTAAATTAATAGATTTCTTAAAAGTATATTTTAAAGTGTTTCTTTTAAAAGTATTAGTAAGACTATTATCTTTATTAATTTACTGTATTTTTTAAAGCTTACAGAATTTATATAATTATCTTAATACTATAATATTATTTATTAAATACTTCTCTTTAGTAATATTAAGGTTTATAAGATATTTATAAAGTAAGTATAAGTTAATATATATAATAGTAAGAATCTGAGGGAGTTTTTAATACTTAAGGATCTTCTTTAATAATATAGCTATAATATAGGTGAAGTTTTTACTAATTACTATAATATAGATCTTTTAAGTAAGTATACTTCTAGTAACTTCTTTACTTTTAGTAGATAAATAGTATATAAGATTACTATAAAAGTTAAACTAGTTATCATTAGTTATTATATTAATTCCAGTTCAAGTAAGAAATTATTATTATTAGTAAAAAAGCTATTAATAAAAGTATAAAGATATGCTTTAGAGGAATTGAATATTATAAAGTTCAGCTTTTAGTTAAAATACTCTATTTACTATTTAAGCTATTTATTAAGTCTAGTAGTATTATTACAAAAAGGTTGTTACTTTTATATTACTTACAAGAAGTTAAATAAAGGCTCTAGCTGATATATAGAGGTAAGATATATTCTATATATATATTATTTAATATATACTCTCTTAAGTGCCTTAGGTATAGTTTATATATTAATAAAAGCTAGCTTTTACTTTTAGTATATTTTATATAGATAGAGGTAAGTACTCTAGAGAAATAAGATATCTCTATTAATTATAAAAGTTTAATTTCTTAAAGTAAGACTTTTAGCTTTACCTTAAGTAAAAGTTTTTAAGTTTCTTATTCTTTTAGTAAGAGAAGATTATATTAAGAAGGCTAAGAATATTATTAGTTTATATATTAATAAGATTAAAGATAGTATTTTCAATATATAAAATAGTAAAGTATAAATTATATATTAAAGTCTCTATTTATAACTATTTCCTATAATATTACAAAGGGCTGAACCTAAGCTTATTTAAGCAGAAGGTGACGTAAAATACTATTTATTTAGAACTAAGAAGTAAAAGAGAAGCTTTTATAACTATATAGAAAAGTCTACTTATATAATACTATAAAGAGCCTACTAAGGCCCCACTTAGGTAAGGAAGTTAGCTTTAGATACCTAAATATAGCTTTAGCTGAATATTTAGATATAGTTTATAATATTACCTTTCTCCTCTCTAGCTGCTATCCAGTTGGAAGCTATAGGTTAAGTTACTATTATTATTTGTAATTAGCTTATATATTACTTTATACTACTCTAGTGCCACTATATATATAATAATATTAACTAGCTTCTATATTAATTTTATATATTCTTTCTATTTAATAAGAGCCTCTTATTAGTATCCTCTTTCCACCCGGTATATTCTTAGAGTAAAAATACTTTTAATTAGCTATTTAGCTTTTCTATTATTATTTATGAATAATAGTGGCTAGCTATTAACTATAATCTACCTAGGTAGTAAATTAGCGGTAACCTTCTAAAGTAAGTTTATATGGAATTATAGGTAAATAAACTCTAAAGTATCTAACTTTATAATATATAATAAGAAAACCTTTATTATTATATACTTATAATATAATTCAATTAGTTTTTAGTTTAGCTTTAGTAACTTATAGTTAAATATATTGCACTATACCTTATTGCTAACCTAATATTAATCCGCAGGAAACTAGATTTTATTTACCTAAATTTCTGATTTCTACTAAATAGAAGCTAGTTTTATAAATATATATATTATTACTAACTATATTCTTTTAATTAGCTGGTGGATACTAACTTTATTACTACTGGGTGGTTCTATATAATTCTTAGTAACTGGAATAAAGTTAATATAATATTTATAATTTATAAAGAAAGATATAGTTTCTATTATATTATATTACTAGTTACAGAAGGCTTACTATATAATAGGTAATAGGTTACTTTAGTTATTCTGAAATTAGTATATAAATACCCTTAAAATTACTTAAACCCTCTAGTTATATTATTTCATAATTCTATTAGTTTATAAATAGTAACTAATACTTAATAGATATATAATATCTATTAGCCTGCAGAACTTCTTTCAGAAGTAAAATATTTAGTTAGATTCTCTATTATTTATAATAGAATATAGTATTTTATAAGATCTATAATAGTAACTAAGAAATTATTAGATATATACCTCTATTTCTATTATATTTTTCTCCTTTAGTATAGTAGCCTTATCTAGTTAATATATAATAACCTAAAAGTAATAATTATCTTATTCTTTTATAGAAGGTAAGTTAGTAATAAAGTTTATTAATAAATTAGAGTATAACTAGTTAAATACTAATAGAGGCTTTAGGAATTTCTTCTTAGTCTGTCTTTAGATATAAATATTTCTATATATATTATAGTTTTCATATAAATTAGTAGATATTCTGTAATTATTTAGGTTAGTAGAATTATTAGCTTATAATCTTCAGTATACTATTAGACTCTAGGTAGCTTGCAGGGAAGAAGTTATATAATTTCTATATTAACCTAGTTCTAAGCTTATTAAGAATCTTTTTATTATTTTTACTATTTAGTATCTTAAGTTTCTCTCTAATAGTAAGCTATTTTAGTATATTAATAGTATATTTAGCAATCTGGACTTTAGTATGGAGGTTAGGGGGGAAGCTATATTTTCCCTACTAAATTAGTATAAAGATCCATTAGTATAAGAAGTTTCTTTTAGTAGTATAATTCTATATTTCTTACAGATTTAGTCTTTCCTTAAAAATCTGGATATTAGTAATATTTATATATTCTACATAAAGGGTGGGGATAATAGTATTTAGGATAATTTATATTACCTATTCCTATTACATTTTATTATTTTATTCTTTAGGGGAATTCTATTTCCTTCTAGAGAAATTATTAGAGGCTACTATCTAGATATCTAGTTAGTATTTAAAGTAAAAGTTATATTAGTATAGCTTTTTTATCTACTAATTATACCTTTTTGTAAGTTACTAATTCTTTATAAAGTATTTAAGGTTTTTATAGTTAGTAAGAATTTTAAATTTCTTAATATTTTATAGCTTTACCTTTTATACCTATAAATAAGTTAATATTATAAGAAGTTTCTTCTTAGAAATTAGGTAATTAAACCTTATAGAAATTAGATATTAAAAGTAGAAGGCTACTGGATACTTTACTTTAATCTTATTATTCTAGATTAATATACCTCCTAGGGTATATTCAGAATAGTCTGTCTTTATTATTATTAGAATATTAAGATTAAATATTTACAGAATTAAGTTTATAGTAAAAAGTTATTTCAGTATAAGGAAAGCTTTCTGCTATTTTAGTTTCCAGTTAAAAGAAATAGATTTCTAAGTTAGATAATTTAAAAACTTTATAATATATTATATTAAGATATAAAAACCTTATAGTAGTTTGCAAACCTAAGGAAACTAAAGATATTCTTTAGTAAGCTGGAGAAAAGTTAGTTAGTAATAACTTCTAACTTTTCTAGATTCTAAGAGAGATTCTTTCTAGCTAATATAATAAACTTAATATATTTAATAATAGTAATAGAGAATTTATATTTCTTGGAATCTAATTTTAGATTTATATTCGTAAGGTAGCTAAATATCTAGTGCATTTCCTCCTTATATTTCTTTTATAAACTACTAGTATAAATAAGAATATTAGTAATATATACTACAATAAAGTTATTGAGAAATTATTATAGATAGTTCTTAATATATTATTAGAATATACTGGGGATATTAGTAAGTTTAAAGGGGTATACTATTTATTTAAAGAGACTATAATATATCTAAAAAGCTATTTTCTTCTAATTTACTTTAATAATTCTAATTTTATAGAATATAGTAATAATATTAAGTTTAGTATATTAGTATATTATAGTAATCCTCTGGAGTATTTTTAATATAAGAGAAAAGAGGTAATAGTTTTTCTTTCTAATTACGTTAAAGGTTTTATAATCTATATAGAAATATATTTGTTTATCTAACTTCCTTATAAAGAGAATTAAGATATTAGTGGAGAAGTTACTTACTTTAATAAACTTCTTATTAAGTAAGGTCTTTGGAATTTTCTTAAATATTAGAAGTTTCTTCTGTAATATATTATAGAGGGATATTTATAGAAGATTTAGTTTCTATTTTTTATTATTATAAATTAGCGGAATATAGTAATTTATTTCTAGTTAACTTGGGGGTAGCTAGTATGCTGAATTTAGGTAGAAAGAATTTAGGAAGTTCTTTAAAATACTTATAGGAATATAATTTCTCAGATTTACCTTTATTTTTAGGGTTAATATTTTCTCTATATCTGTAAGACTGATAAATATAATTTGGTAAAAGCTTAGTATATTACTAATACGTTATAAAGTATATTAGTGAATAAATGTAAATAAATTAGTATTAAGTAGGTAGGCTAACTAGATCTTTTCAAGCTATACTAGCCTATTTTAATATTTTAGGTAGGCTGTTATATTACCCTTTCTATAGGTTATCTATTAGGTTTCAGTATTATAGATAATATAATTATCTTCTATCTATAGCTACCTAAAGTATAGAAGTAGCTAGAGGCTTTCTATAATATATATATTGATCTTTTATATTTAGTTACTAACTTCTAGAGTTAGAATAGTCACCCCCTGGATATTACTAGGTAATAGTCTAATAGTATATTTCCTTATTTATCTTTTTAACTTATTAACTAGTGGGAGGTAAAGTTTCTTTATAAGGGAGGTATTAATAATAGTGTAGATATTATAGTTTATATTAATAAGTATATTAATAAAGTAATCTTTATTAATTCTAGCCTAAATAGTGGCTAACTACTAATTACTTACCTATTTCTTTGTTTATTATTTTCCCTATTTTATTACTTCCACCTTTATTAACTTTAGAGTTTAATTTTGCTTTATAGTTACTTTCTTTCTAAGTTTTTGCTATTACTAGGTGGGAAAGTATTATTCCTCTAGTTATTTTTAGTATAATCCGAAGTAGCTATAGCTTTCATAACCTTTATATTAGCTTTTTTATACTTCTATATTATGTAGTTTCTGCATATATAGCTTTTCTTACTATATCTATAGTATTAGCGGATATTTCAGTAGTTTCTAGAATACTTCTTAGGGGTAGAGGAGAAGCTACTAAAGCTTTAGTATTATTATTACTTTCTAACTACTTTAGTTATTATAATATTACTCTCTATGTTATAAATAGCCGGTCTCTAGTGGGGTAGCTAGTAGTAAATTAATATTCCCTTTATATATTTAAGCTTCTAAGTTATATTCTGAACCTTACATAATTAGAACTTATATTTTATAGAAAGTTTAACTATAATAAGTAGCATTTTAAAGTGGAGAGGTAGAGTAGCCTTTAGTAGGAAAATCTAAACTATATCTAGCTATATATACCCTCTAGTATTAGCTAGAATTCTTTTTAATTAAAGTAGAAAGGTTATTAGATACTTATTTTCTTTCTGTCTGAAACTTTATAATTAGGTAATAATATAAAGCTAACTATTTAGATTTGGATAAATTCTATCTAAATAACTTATAAAATTATCTAGATTATAGAAGTTCTCTAGCCCTTCCAGTATATAGAAGATTTTAACTATCTACTGGAAACTAAAATCTAAATAAAAGTAAATTAGATATTAGTATTTTCAATTTTTATTAAAGAAATAGTGGTTAATTTTAAGCTTAGCTTTGGTTTATCAAGCTTATACTTAGTATTTCTTCCACTTACCTAAACACTTTGGAGGTAGGGGAAGAAACCTTCTCCGGCAGTTAGCTATTAGCAGAGCATTACAATAATACAAATACATCTAATACAAATACAAATACATGTATTTCTAATATATTACATGTAATAGCTAATATATGTATTTGTATTTGTAATATTTTAAAGCCTAATATATTATAACTATAAATATATATATTTGTATTTGTATTATTTGTAATATAATACCTAACATATTCTAAATTATATATATAAGACTATAATACTGAAACGTTAAAAAACAGTATTTATGGACATATTAAAGTTATATAAATAACGCAATAAAGAGTTATTTAATAAACAGAATCCCTAATTGTTACGATTTTAATTTTGTTAAAATGTAATATAGTACAAATAATACAAATACAATTACATATATTTATAATATAATACAAATACAAATTTCTTAAGTCTATTACATTATAAATACAAATATATATATCAGATAAAAATCCTAATACATTACAAATATATGTAATGTATTTGTATTTGTAATATATAATATATAATATATTATATATTTGTAATATATTATATATTATTTCTTAATACTCTGGCTATTAGTAGGAATATAGTAATATTCTTAACCATAAGAGCTAGTATCCTAATAGATATTCTTCCGGAGGTTACTAAAATATCCTAATATAAGCTAGAGATATTTATTATTGTAGGTATCTAGAGATTACTACCTACTATAGTATCTTATCTTACTAACTTATATATAAACTTATGAATTCTTTAGTAGAGAGAACTTAAGGTATATTATAACTACTACTAAAATAGTTTACCTATAGAATTACTATCTATCAAAATATCCTGGGAAGCTTCAATATTCTCAATTATTTTTTATATTAGTTAGTTAGTTATCTATTATATAATATTATATTCTAGAAGTTATACTTAACTAAATTATATACTTAACTAGTGTGAAGTTTTATTCTACCTAATATTATCTATCTAGTAAATAAAATTAAGTTCTAAATATATAAGAGGCTGAATCTAAGTTTATTTAACCAGAAGGTGACGTAAAAAACTGTTTATTTAGAACTAAGAAGTAAAAAAGAAGTTTTTATAAATATATAGAAAAGTCTATATATATAATACTATTTAGAGTTTACCGGAGCCCCACTTAGGCGAGGAAGTTAGCTTTAGATACTTAGGTATAGCTTTAGCTGAATATCTGGATATAGCCTATAATAAATATATAAAGTAAATTACCTATAAGTAAGTTCCAGTCTCAGTAAGATTATGAAGTAGCTTAATAATAATTATTATAGAATTTAGAAGATACTATCCCTTAAAATATAGAAGTAAATTAACTATAGTATATCTTATAAGTTTTCTTATAGCTTAAATATAAATGTAAGGAATATTATTTAGCTAGTTTTATATTATATTTATAGTAGTATTTAAGCTCTTCACCCTATATATAATTCTAACTATATAAAATATTTAGTAACAGTATTTATACTAATGCTAGCCTAAAACTAATTCAAATAGTAATAAAATTACCTATTATTATAGATTATTATTATTAGTTTATAACTAGTAAACGTTTGTAATTGATTGATTATTTGTAACTGGGTCGTAATTAGTACTTCTACTTCGTTATATTTAAGTTTATATTACGGCGCGCGTATATATATTACGCGCCGTTAGAATTTATCTGTAGGATAATTCCTCTTATCTAATTAGTCTAATTAAGTAAGGTAACTGGTAAGTTACCTACCGCTATAGTTTTTACTATATTAGTATCTAGTTAATCTGACACCAGCAGTACTCTCTTTTATAGCAAAAACGCAAAATAGCGCAAAAACGCAAAAATAACGTAAAACGCAAAAATAGTATAAAATGCAAAAATAACGTAAAACGTAAAAATAGCGTAAAATGCAAAAACAGCGTAAAACGTAAAAACTAACGTAAAATGTAAAACCTAGCGTAAAACGCAAAAACCAGCCACTAGTTATATGTATCTTTTTAGATACGCCAAAAACCACGTAAATGCTACTTACAGTATTTACTTATAAAAATACGCCTTTTAATTATTATTACTTAGATACCTTAAGGCCCTCTAGTAGTAATATTTTCTATCTATACTCTTTACCCTTATATTCTCCTCTTATTACCCTCTATAGTCCTTATAATCTATCCTTCTATCCTTATAATTACTTTATTTATAGTAATAGATCCTTTAAAAGCTTAATTATTAGATATTTTAGTTATACTATCCGCAAAATTATCCTTACTGTTAATTTATTAGATCTTAAAAGTCTTCTTTCTTTTATATAATTATTATAGTATTATAATATTAATTATAAGTTACTTTTCTTTTATTATATCTAATTTAATAAAGTATTTATAGAGAAAAGAGAAATCAATATAAACTACTATTAGTATTATTAGTATCTTAAGATATTTAGTTACTTACCTAAAGATAGTAGATATTATTATGAAGGGCTGGACCTAGGCTTATTTAACTGGAAGGTGGCGTAAAATACTATTTATTTAGAACTAAGAAGTAAAAGAGAAACTTTTATAAGTATATAGAAAAGTCTATATATATAGTATTATATAGAGCTTACTGGGGCTCCATTTAGGCGAGGAAGTTAACTTTAGATACCTAGGTATAGTTTTAGCTGGATATTTAGATATAGTTTATAATATTACCTTCCTCCTTCCTAGCTACTACTTAGTTAGAAGCTATAGACTAAGTCTCTATTATTATCTATAATTAAGCTATATATTACTTTATACTATTTTAGTATTATTATATTTATAATAGTATTAATAGGCTTCTATATAGAATTTATATATTCTTCCTATTTAACTAGAGTCTCTTATTAGTATTCTCTCTCTACTTAGTATATCCTTATAGTAAGAATATTTTTAATTAGCTATTTAGCTTTCCTATTATTATCTACTAATAGTAGTAGCTAGTTATTAACTATAATCTATCTAGATAATAGATTAGTAGTAACCTTCTGAAGTAAATTTATATAAAACTATAGGTAAATAGACTCTAGAGTATCTAGTTCTATAATATATAGTGAGAGGATCTTTACCACTATATATTTATAGTATAGCTAGGTTAGTTTTGTGAAGGGCTGGACCTAGGCTTATTTAACTGGAAGGTAGTATAAAATACTTTTTATTTAGAACTAAGGAGTAAAAAAGCAGTCTTTATAAGTATATAGAAAAGTCTGTATATATAATATTATATAGAGCCTACTAGAGCCTCACTTAAGCGAGAGAGTTAGCTTTAGATACCTAAGTATAACTCTAGCTGGATATCTAAATATAGTTTATAATATTACTCCTTTCCTCTCCAGCTGCTGTTTAGTTAGAAACTATAAGCTGGGTCTCTATCGTTATTTATAATTAGGTTATATATTACCTTATACTACTTTAATACTACTATATCTATAATAATATTAATAGACTTTTATATAAGGTTTATATATTCTTCCTATTTAACTAAAGTTTCTTATTAGTATTCTCTCTCTATTTAGTATATCCTTACAGTAATAATATTTTTAACTAACTATTTAGCTTTCCTGTTATTTTTCACTAGTAGTAGTAACTAGCTATTAACTATAACTTACTTAGATAGTAGGTTAGTAATAGCTCTCTAGAGTAAATCTATATAAAACTATAGGTAAATAGATTTTAGAGTATCTAGCTTTATAATATATAGTAAGAGGATTTTTACTATTATATATTTATAGTATAGTTAGGTTAGTTTTTAGCTTAGTTTTAGTAACTTATAGTTAGATATATTTAACTATATCATATTACTAATTTAATATTAATTTGTAGGAGACTAGATTTTATTTACCTAAACTTCTAACTTCTACTGAGTAGTAGCTATCTCTATATAGATATATATTATTACTAACTATATCCTCTTAACTAGCTAGTAAGTAGTAGTTTTACTACTACTAGATAGTTCTGTATATTTCTTAATAACTAGAATAAAGTTAATATAATATTTATAATCTATAAAGAAAAATATAATCTCTATTATATTATACTATTAGTTATAGAGGGCTAACTATATAATAAATAGTAAGTTACTCTAGTTATTCTGGAATTAGTAAGTAAATATCTTTAAAACTGCTTAAATCTCCTGATTATACTATTTTATAATCCTATTAGTCTGTAAGTAGTAAGTAGTACTTAATAGGTATATAATATCTATTAATCTGTAGAATTTCTTTTAGAAGTAACTTACTTAGTTAGATTCTCTATTACTTATAATAGAATATAGTATTTTATAGAATTTATAGTAGTAACTAAGGAACTACTAAATATATATTTATACTTCTATTATATCTATCTCCTCTAATATAGAAGTTTTACTTAGTTAATTAATAATAACTTAGAGGTAATAATTACTTTATCTTTTTATGGGGAGTAAGTTAGGAATAAAGTTTATTAATAGATTAGAGTGTAACTAGTTAGATATTAGTAGAGATTTTAGGAATTCTTTTTTAGTTTACCTCTAGATATAAATATCTCTATATATATTATAGTTATATATAAATTAGTAGATACTTTATAATTATCTAAGTTAGTAGAATTATTAGCTTATAATTTTTAGTATACTATTATACTCTAGATAATCTGTAGGGGAGAAGTTATATAACTTCTATATTAGCTTAATCTTAAGTTTATTAAGGAGATTATTATTCTCTTTACTATTTAGTATCTAAAGTTTCTCTCTGAAGGTAAGCTATCTCAGTATATTAATAGTATATTTAGTAATCTGAACTTTAATATAGAGGTTAGAAGGAAAGTTATATTCTCCCTACTAAATTACTATTAAGATCTATTAGTATAAGGAGTCTCTTTTAGTAGTATAGTTTTATATTTTTTATAAATCTAGCTTTCTTTTAAAAACTTAGATATTAATAATATTTATATATTTTACTTAGAATTCTGTGGGGATAGTAGTATTTAGTATAATTTATATTATCTATCTCTATTACTCCTTATTATTCTACTTTTTAGAAGTATTTTATTCCTTCTCGGAGAGAGTATTAGAAGCTACTATCTGGATATTTAGTTAGTATTTAAAGTAAAAGTTATACTAAGATAACTTCTCTACTTACTAACTTTACCTCTCTATAAGTTATTATTTCTTTATAAAGTATTTAAGGTTTTTATAGTTAGTAAGTATTTTAAATTTTCTAATACTTTATAGCTCTACTCTCTATATTTATAAATAAGTTAGTATTATAAGGAGCTTCTTATTATAAATTAGGTAATTAAATTTTATAGAGGTTAGGCGTTAGAAGTAGAAAGTTACTAGATATTTTATTCTAACTTTATTATCTTAGGTTAATATATTTCTTAGAGTATATTTTAAATAGTCTCTCTTTATTATTATTAGAGTATTAGGATTAAATTTCTGTAGAATTAGCTTTATAGTGAAAAGTTATTTTAGCGTAAGGAAAACTTCCTACTATTTTAGTTTCTAGTTAAAAAGAATAGATTTCTAAATTAGGTAGTTTAAGAGTTTTATAATAATATTATACTGAAGTATAAAGATTTTATAGTAATTTATAAATTTAAGGAAACTATAGATACTTTTTAGTAGGTTAGAAGGAAGTTAGTTAGTAATAATATCTTATTTCTTAGGGTTATAAGAGAGATTCTTTCTAGCTAATATAATAAACTTAATATATTTAACCATAGTAATAGAGAATTTATATTTTTTAGGATCTAACTTAAAGTTTATATTAGTAAGGTAGCTAAGTATATAGTAGATTTTCTCCTTATACTTTTTTTATAAACTACTAATATAAATAAAGATATTATTAATATATATTATAATAAAGTTATTAAGGAACTATTATAAGTAGCTATTAATATATTATTAAAATATAGTGGGAATATTAGTAAGTCTGAAGAAGTATACTATCTATTTAAAGAGACTATAATATATCTGAAAAGCTATTTTCTCTTAATCTACTTTATTAATTCTAATCTTATAGAATATAGTAATAATATTAAGTTTAGTATACTAATAGGTAGTAGTAATTCTCTAGAGAGTTTCTAATATAAGGGGGAGAAGGTAATAGTTTTTTTTATAATTATATTAAGAGTTCTGTAATTTATATAGAAGTATATTCTTCTATCTAGCTTTCTTATAAAAAAGATTAAATTATTAATAGAGAAATTACTTATTTTAATAAATTCCTTATTAAGTAAATTCTCTGAAGTTTTCTTACATACTAAAAGTTCCTCCTATAACATACTATAGAGGGATTCTTATAGGAGGTTTAGTTTCTATCTCTTATTATTAGGAATTAATAGGATATAGTAATTTATCTCTAGTTAGCTAAGGAGTAGTTAGTATACTGAATCTAGATAGAAAAAATCTAGGAATTCCTTTAAGATATTTATAGAAATATAATCCTTTAGATTTACCTCTACTTTTAAGGTTAATATTTTCTTAATATCTATTAGACTAATAGATATAACTTAGTAGAGGTTTAGTATCTCGCTAGTATATTATATAGTATACTAATAGATAAATATAAATAAATTAATATTAAGTAGGTAGACTAACTGGATCTCCTTAAGTTATACTAACTGATCCTAATATTCTAAATATAATATTATACTATTTTTCCTATATATTATCTATTAGGTTTTAATATTATAGATAATATACTTATTTTCTATCTATAGTTACTTAAAATATAAAAATAGCTAAAAGCTTTCTATAATATAAATATAGATTTTCTATATATAGTTACTAACTTCTAAAGTTAGGATAGCTACTCTCTAGATATTACTAAATAATAACTTAATAGTATATCTCCTTATTTATCTTTTTAACTTATTAATTAGTAGGAGGTAAAGTTTCTTTATGAGGGAAATATTAATAATAGTATAGATATTATAATTTATATTAATAAGTATATTAAGAAAGTAAGTTTTATTAATTCTAGTTTAAATAGTAGCTAACTACTAGTTATTTACCTATTTCTTTTTCTATCATTTTCCTTATTTTATTACTTCTGCTTTAGTTAACTTTAGAGTCTAACTTCACTCTAAAGTTACTTTTTTCCTAAATTCTTACTATTACTAAGTAGGGAAATACTATCTCTCTAGTTATCCTTAGTATAATCTAAAGTAGCTATAGTTTTTATAACTTTTATACTAGCTTTCTTATTCTCTTATATTATATAGTTTCTATATATATAGTTTTTCTTATTATAACTAAAATATTAGTAGAAATTCTAGTAATCTTTAGAATACTTCTTAGAGGTAGAGGAGGAATTACTAAAATTTTAATATTATTATTATTTCTTAACTATTTTTACTATTATAATATTACTTTCTATATTATAAGTAGTAGGTTTCTAGTAGGGTAGTTAGTAGTAAACTAATATTCCTTTTATATATTTAAGCTTTTAAGCTATATTTTAGATTTTAGATAATTAGAATCTATATTTTATAGGAAGGTATACTATAATAAGTAACTTCTTAAAATAGGAAAGTAGAATAGTCTCTAGTAGAGAAATCTAAATTATATCTAACTATATATACTTTCTAGTATTAGCTAGAGTTTCTTTTAAATTAGGATATAAAGATAGTTAGATATTTATTTTCCTTCTGTCTAAAGCTTTATAGCTAAATAATAATATAAAGTTAACTATTAGAATCTAAGTAAATTCTATCTAAGTAACCTATAAAATTATTTAGACTATAGAAGTTTTCTAACCTTCCTACTATATAGAAAGTTTTAACTACTTACTAAGGATTAGAGTCTAAGTAGAAGTAAAATAGATATTAGTATTCCTAATTACTATTAAAGAAGTAGTAATTAATCTTAAACTTAGCTTTTATCTATTAAGTTTATATTTAATATTCTTTCTACTTACCTAAAAACTTTAGAAGTAGAGAAAGAGGTTTCCTCTAGTAGTTAGTTACTAGTAGAAATATAATAATATTATTAACTCTAAAAATTATTATCTTAATAGATATTATTCTAGAGGTTACTAAAATATCTTAATATAAACTAGAGATATCTATTATAGTAGCTACTTAGAGATTACTACCTACTATAATATCTTATCTTACTTACTTATATAAAAGCTTATTAATCCTCTAGTAGAGAGAACTTAAAGTATATTATAATTATTACTAAAGTAGTTTACTTATAGAGTTACTACTTATAGAAATATTCTGGGTGATTTTAGTATTCTCTATTATTCTTTATATTAGTTAGTTAGTTACTTATTATATAATATTATATCTTAGGAGCTATATTTAACTAGATTATATATTTAACTAGTGGGAAGTTATATTCTACTTAGTATTATCTATATAGTAAATAAAACTAAGTTCTAAATATATAAAAAGCTAGACTTAAGCTTATTTAACTAGAAAGTGGCGTAAAATACTGTTTATTTAGAATTAAGGAGTAAAAGAGAAGTTTTCACGAATATATAGAAAGGTCTGCGTATATAGTGCTATATAGGGCCTACTGGGGCCCCACCCAGGCGAGGGGGTTAGCTTCAGATACCTAGGTATAATCCTAGCTAGATATCTAGATATAGTTTATAATAATTATATATTCTATATTAACTTCTATAGTTATATTATAAACCTTAAATACTAATATATTATATATAATCTTTTTTAATTTAGTACAGAAGAAGTAGATAATATTACCTCTAAGTTTAAAGATATTATTATTCTTACTAATTTCTTTTATCTTTAAAATAATAATAAATTCAAGCTAAAATATTATATTACTATTATTAGTAAAGAATCTATTAATAAAAATATATAGCCTTATTATCTTCATATTAGTAGGAATAAATATTAAGCTTCTTTTAAGGTTATTTATTTACTATATTAGGTATTTATTAAGTTTCTTAATATCCTCCAGTATTAACTTTTAATACTAGGTTATAATAGAGAGGTTAAAGTATACCTCTAGTTAGTATATAGAGACTATATATACCCCTTATACTTATTATTTAAGATATATTATCTTTATAGTTTTGAATATAAAGTTAATAAGTTTAAATTTCTGACCTTATTCTTTTTAGGTAAAGGTAATATTACTATTATTTCTCAGAATAATTATATCTCTATTAAATATAAGGGGTTTATATTATATAGGTATTAACTTCAGTTTAACTGTAAATTCTACTTACCTACGTTTCTCCTCTTCTTTATTATTAAATTTAGGTAAGTAGAAACTAAGGATATTATCCATTTATATATCCATAATACTAAAGTATAGATTATTAAGTCTAAAGATTATAAGGTATAAATTATATAATAAGGTCTCTATTTACAGTTAGTTTTTATAATAGCTGGAATATATTATATACTAATAGGTATTTAACTCTATAAGGGTATATAATAGTTAAACTATAATAAAAATAGTATCCTCTGGATATAAGCTTTATAGGCTTACAGGTAGCTTTATTAGTATAAGTTAATCTAATATTATTTTTACTTATATATATATTTAGGTAATATCTTAAAGGTAAACTTCTATAGAAATTACCTCTTTAAGTATTACTAATAATATTAATATTAGGTAATAGCTAACCTATTAGATTATTAGTAACTACGTAAGAATATTAATCTTCCCCCAATCATTAAAGTTTTTAATAACTAACTGTAACTTCTTATATAATATATTGTTTATACCTTTAACCTTATTAATAAAGTGGAGGCTGAAGATTCTTATATTATTATATTTTCAGATATTAAAGTATTTAAGGTAAAGTTATTACAGACCTAAGCCTTAGGGCTTATGTAAGATATAGCTATACAGGCTCCACAGAGCTACTATCCCTATAGTCTAGAAAAGAGTTTTCACTATAACTATAAACTCTTTAAGTTTATTATAACACTATTTAGGCACCACTGAGGCACCTCTTATAACCAGCTTCTAATATTAATAACCTTCCTACCTAAGTCTAACCTAATAGCAAACAGTAGACCAAACGGACGATACGGAAGATAATAAAGATAATAGTAGATACTAATATTACAGAACCCTCAAAAGGAGTTCAAATAAACTAACAGTAGATAAATCTAATTACAGATAAAAACTAAGCTCTCTAAGCAGAGTATTACAATAATACAAATACATCTAATACAAATACAAATACATGTATTTGTAATATATTACAT
>MASP02000694.1:10666-51762 GCA_001693025.2 Colletotrichum lindemuthianum | reverse complement strand
TATATTATATTAATATTTATTTATTAAGGTAGTATAGAAATATCTCTCTATTCTAACTTTAAAGACTGAAAATAGAATAATCTGCCTCTAGGTATTATTAAAATAGGCTATAACTAAGAAGGCCTATCTAGACTAAAACTAACTAACTATTTCCAGCTATAAAACCTGAGAGAAGTAAAAACAGATAGAAAATATTAAAAAAATATTTTAAAACTATAGAATTATATTTACAGATTTACAGTCCAAAAGCTAAGCTAATCTGAATAGTAGGTTTTGGATTCTGGAGAGAAGAGAAGTTAATTCTTTCTATCTGTCTGTAATAAACCTAGCTATTTATACTTATGAGGCTACTTATATTACGTAAATAGGCCTGTTTACAGGCCTAACCCTATCACAATATTAGTAGTAGTCTACTATACTGAAGGTGATAAAAATATTTAGATACTTAAGGATATAGATAATAGTTTTAAGCTAGTGTCGCTTAGATCCCTAGTATAAATAAGTACTTCTAATAATATCTATATTATAAATAATAATATTAAGAAAATATATAGCCTTAGGGATATTAAACTTAAATATAGCTCTTTAGTTATTAATAGTAATATTATCTTAGTCTATTTACTTAATATAGAAGCTACTTTATTTATTAACTTTAGTTTATATTAAGATATTAAATATAATAAACTGAAAGTGGAGATATTTAGTAAAATAACTATTATACTACTTAAGTATATACTAGATATAGTGAGAGAAGTTAATAAACTACTAATATAGTTAAATAAACTTACTTCTACTATAAAAATATAAAGTTAGGAAAGTAAAGAATAAGAGAAGTTTAGAGTAATTAAGATTAGAAAGGAGTATACTCTAGTAGGGAAATATATTAATATAATAATAATTAGTGGGAAGCTACTTATTACTAAATTATTACTATTATTCTAACTTAGCCTGAAGATCTTAAAGAATATTATATTTTACTATAAAGTTAAAAATAATAGTAATATTAATATTATTAGCATATTCCTCCTTAAAATCTAGCTGAAAGTTATTAATATTATTAGTAATTTTAATTAGTATTTAGTAAATAATAAAACTATCATTTAGTAGCTAGTTAATATAATTTTAATTAATAAGTATATTAATATAGTCTAAATAATTATATTTTAGAAAATATAGCTAGTAACTAATATAATTTTTATAAATATAAAATTCTCTTATAAATAAGTAACTAAAAAAAGCATTCTAATTTATATTAAGAGGTTATAATAAAATTATTTTAATATTATAAAGGAAAAGAGATAGCTAATTATAAGTTTTACTAATATTTTTAAGGAAGTTAATAATATAACTTTTATAGTTATACTATATACTATAAACCTAATAGAAATTAATAGCTATATAAATTCTAGTAATAAGTATCTTTTTAATATATATAAACTTAGGTAGAAAGTTAGAGATATTACTAAAATTAAGTTTATTTTTATTAGAATAGAAGAGAACTAGCTAATACTATCTATATAGACTATTTCTTTTCTAGTAACTCTAGTAAATATTCTTATTATTCAGCTATATATTAAACTACTTTTTTCTACACTAAAAGTAAGTATTTATAATATCTCTATTAATAGTATTATAGAATAACTAGATAAACTTAATATCTATATTATAAAAAGTCTATATATTAAAATTACTTATAAAGAGAGGATTTACTATATAAAGATTATTGTTGGTTTACAACTGGTAAACGTTCGTAATCGATCAATTTAACGTAACTGGGTCGCAACTGGTGGTTTCTATTTCGTTATATCTAAGTCTACGTTACGGCGCACGCGTACGCGCCATGCGCCGTTAGGATCAATCTGTAGGATGATACCTCTCATCTAATTGGTGTAAAAAGTGGGGCACTCGGTGTGTCACCCACTGCTATAGCTTTTGCCATATCGGTGCCCAGTTAACCCGACACTGGCAATACTCTCTTTTGTGGCAAAAGCGCAAAATAGCGTTAAACGCAAAAACAGCGTAAAACGCAAAACAGCGTAAAGCGCAAAAACAGCGTAAAAAACGCAAAACAGCGTAAAGCGTAAAAACAGCATAAAAAACGCAAAATAGCGTAAAGCGCAAAAATAGCTACTAGTTATATATGTCTTTTTAGGTATGCTAAAAACTGATTAAATACTGCGAATAGCATTTACTTATAAAAGTGTATCTTTTGATTATTACCACTTAGATACCTCGGGGCCCTCTCGTAGTGATACTCTCTGTTTATCCTCTTTATTCTTATATCCTCCTCTTATTACCTTCTGTTACTTTTATAACTTATCCTTCTATTCTTATAATTACCTTATTTGTAGTGATAAATACTTTAAGAGTTTAGTTATTAGATACCTTAATTATACTGTCAGTAAGGTTATCTTTACTGTTAATCTATTAGATCTTAAAGATCTTCCTTCTCTTATATAATTATTATAATACTATAATATTAATTATAAGATACTTCTCTTTAGTAGTATCTAACTTAATAAAGTATTTATAGAGAGAGTAGGAGTTAGTATAGACTATTATTAATATTATTAGTATCTTAAGGTATTTAGTTATTTACTTAATAGTTATAGATATTATGTATTTTATATCGACTCCCGCAGTTATACTGTAGACCTTAGATACTAATATACTATATATAACTCTCTTTAATTTAGTAGAGGAGAAGTAGATAATATTATCTCTAAGTTTAAAAGTATTATTATCCTTACTAATTTCTTCTATCCTTAAGATAATAATAAACCCCAGCTGGGATGTTATATTACTATTATTAGTAAAGAATCTATTAATAAAGATATATAACCTTATTATCCTAATATTAGTAGGGATAAATATTAAACCTCTCTTATAGTTTTTTATCTATTATACTAAGTGTTTATTAAGTTTCTTAATATCCTCCTCTATTAGTTCTTAATATTAGGCTGTAATAGAGAGGTTAAAGTATACCTCTAGCTAGTATATAGAAATAATATATATTTCTTATACTTATTATTCGATATATATTAAATTTACGGTCTTAAATATATAATTAATAAATTTAATCTTCTTACCTTATCCCTTTTAGGTGAAAATAATATTACTATTATCCTTTAGGGTAATTACTCTACTATTAAATATAAGGAGTTTATATTATATAAATATTAACTTTAGTTTAGCTACGAATTCCGCTTACTGGAGTTCTTCTTCTTCTTTATTATTAAATTTAAGTAAGCAGATTCTGAGGGTATTATCTATTTATATACCTATAATTCTAAAGTATAGATTATTAAGCCTAGAGATTATAAAGTATAAATTATATAATAAAGTCTCTATTTATAGCTAATCCTTATAGTAGCTAGAGTATATTATATACTAATAGATACCTAACTCCATAAAGCTATATAATAGTTAAATAATAATAATAATAATACCTTCTAGATATAAACCTTATAAGCTTAAAGATAGTCTTACCAGTGTAAAGTAATTTAGTATTATCTCTACTTATATATATACTTATATAATATTCTGGAGGTAGACTTCTGTAGGAGTAACCTCTTTAAATATTACTAATAGTATTAATATTAAGTAGTAACTAATCTATTAGATTATTAGTAACTACGTGAGGATATTAGTCTTTCCCTAATTATTAAAGCTCTTAATAACTAACTATAACTTCTTATATAGTATATTATCTATTTTTTTAATCTTATTAATAAAGTAGAAACTAAAGATCTTTATACTATTATGTTTCTAGATATTAAAGTATTTGAGGTGGATTATACTTTTTACTAGTAAAGTCTTCCACTCTGTAGTATATAATCTCTTAAAAAGCCTCCCTGGTGTTTAAATAAGGCTGTATTAGTGAAAGTTAATAGCTTTAGTGAGTACTTCTACCTCCTTTATTATTAAATAGATATTATAGTAAATATTATCTATAAGGTTAGCTTCTATAATAAAGTTTATATTCTTACGTAGTTATCCTTATCTTTTTAGTCTCTCTTTATCTAACGTTATTATTAATATCTTCTCTTCTAGATATCTATCTGGTAGTTAGTTATCTTATTAATTTTAATTCTCTACCTTCTTATTATATAGCTAGTAATATAGCTTAACTATTATAGATCTAAAGATACTAGGTTTGCCGTCCGTCTCTATAATATATATCTTACTGTTAATTAAGAGGAGTCTGAAAGATTCTATCTATTCTTAATATTTATAGTAGATATATACTTCTAATTATAATAGTAAATAGTAAATAGTAGCTATTAAGAAACTATTATATATACTTAGAGTATTAGAAATTTACTGTTAAGTATAAATCTTACATACTTCCTCTATTACTTTCTAGATAGCTACTATATATCTCATTATATCTAGAGATAGTAGTAACGTTAGGTTAAGATATAAGTATACTCTAAAAACTAGTAAAGTTAGTATAAAGCTATTTAGGCTACTTATATTATTAATAGCTTTAACAGCACTTTATAGCATCTCCTCTCTACTAATCTCTAGTATTTTATCTTAAATAATCTTATATACTTTCTATAGGGGAGTATAATAATATTTAACCTTACTAATACTATTATAAACTTTAACTAACATAATCTTAACCTCACTACCTATACTATTAGCTTCTCTCCTAAAGCTTTCAGCTATAAAATTATATTCTATATTAGTAATAATCCTATCTGGAGGTCCTGAGTATATATTAATCCAGCATATTTTCAGTATATATTATATATCCTCTATAGAGATACTTCTTATAAACCTTACAGCTATAAATACTATTAAAATATTAATAGTATATAATATAAACTTATTACTATTAAGATATATAATATTAATAATAATCTCTATATTAAATTCGTAGTTATCCTTAAAGCTGAATTTAAACTAGTATAGTATCTTACTATTTATCTAATATTAATAGTAGTTCTTTATAATTACTATAATCTTATTAGTAATTACAGTTTCACCTACTCTCTTAAATATATTATTTAACTTATAGACACTAAGGTAGCTAAATTTCTTATAAAGTTACTATATCTCTATCTCTATAAGGAAGTTAATAGCCTTATTATAAAGATCCTCTTATATTAAAAACTATAAGTATCTATTACGTCTCTCTATAGGTAGTAATACTCCTTCTTACTTAATCTTATTATTAAGATTATTAAAGTATATTCTAAGGTAATCTATATTAAGGAAATTTAATAGAAATAATATAACTATAAGTATAATATTAAAGTTAATATCTCTAAAAGATATAGATACTCTAATAATACTGAAACTTATAAATTCTTACTTATCTCTAAATTTAATATTTATCTTTAGAGTCTTCTTATCTAGTAAAATATTAGGGAGGATCCTCTAGAAAGCTCTAAATTATTATATACTTCTAGTAGAGAGTCTACCTACTTTAGTATCTAAAAAGATACTTTCAAAAATAACTTCTAAATACTATAAGGTCAGGAAGGTTTCTAATTTATTAGTAGTTATTAAGTAGTAAAAAATGTAATTCTAAAGGATTTCCATAAGCTATATAAGGTTAATAGTTTCCTCTTTACTATCTATTATAGTAAAGTAGATAGCTATAAAGTTATCCTCTGACATCTCCTCTATATTATTTTTCACCTCCTCTATTATCTCTTATATGGAGTTAACATTATTAAAATATATTATAATCTCCTCTACTAATATAATATTAATAATAAACATTTTTTTGAATTATAAGGTAGTAACTTTACGTTCCTCTAGGGTGTATTTTATTAATTAGTATTTATTTACTAGTTTTGAGTATACTTAATACTTACTTTATATATCCCTACTCTATACCTTCTTATAGAGTTATCTTAAGATAGTTTTATTATTTTATAAGTATTATGAATAGAGTGGTTAAGGGTAGTTAAAATATTAGTTCCACCCTTAGCTATTATATATATAGTCTATAAGAAATTAGTTATAATTTAAGATATAGTTAACTTTTTATTTTAACTATCTCTTTTAATTCTTAAGTATCTCTATTATCTATTTATATAGCTTATTAATAGTTAGTTTAACTTTATTAATAATATTATAGAGTATATTAATTATATTATATACTTAGCATATAGTTATATATATCTCCTTATTAATCTTCTCTTATAGATCTTATAGATTTAGATAGATATATTAAAGGAGGTTAATTTATATTATTATCACTCTGAATATTTTAACTATATTAGTATACCTATAGTCTTCAGTAAAAACCTTAAGGTTTATATTCTTCTACTCCCTATAGTAGTTAAAGTAGACTATAAGTATCTCAAACTTATTTCTAATTATTCTAGCTATCTAAGTAATTAAGAAGTTATTTTAGATTAGTAAAATTGATATTTTATAGTATAAGTATACTTATCCTACTAGTATATTATTAAATACTCTTCCTGCTATATTTTAGTTAATATTATAGCTGATATATTTAGTAATAAATATCTATATTTTATCCTTAAAGATATTATACTTCTCTCTAGTATATTTATTATTTATTCTATAGGTTTTACTAAATAATAACTTAACTTTCTTGTGAGGTTAGTTAAATAGGATATAATATTTTAATATTAATTAATATTTCTCTCTAAAGTAGATATAAAATCTTAGGGGTCTAGTTAGCTCTGGGTGTCTTTCCTCCTTATTAGTAATGCTAGTTATCTTTTTAGTCCTCAGTGAGTTGATATCTATATAGGTATCTAGGTTTGTAGGCTGCGGGTTTAGTGTTAATATTACCCTTATTATTAATATTATTAGTATTAACTATGGGGTAGCTATCTCTATTATTAAGCTTCTGGGTGTTAAGAGTTATTAATTAATAGGGATAAAATTTCCTATTCTTAGGAGATTATTAATAAAGTTAGGATTTTTTATAATTTTTTGTCTAAGGGTTAGGTAATCCTATTAGTTAGTTTTAATATTCTCTACTATCTATCTTATTAGTATATCCCTTATAAGGATCTCTACTAACTTCTCTCTAATTATATTTTTATCTATAGAGAAGTATATATTCTTCCTTATAAGGTAATTCTTTAGAGTTTATATTAATACTCTCTCTATATTATTAAAGTGTTTTAGGGTCTATCCCTTAAAGTTAATATAGTAAGCTTCCTATACTTCATCAAAATAGATATTTTATTCTTTCTATAGATAAATATAGTAGTAAATAAAGATATTATTAAGTATACTATTATTAATATTTATTTAGGGTTCTATATTCTTATCCTATTACTGAGATATAATTTTTTAGTGTATCCCTACTAATATTTTTACCTCTGTGCGTTAGAATACTTTCTTATATTTATTAACTTCAGCTGTAGGGATATTATTATTATTTATATCTTTATAGTGGCTATTAATAGAATCTGGAGAGGAAGATATATTTAGGGTATTAAGTTAGGAGAATATCTATAGTTAGTGTAGCTTTATTATATCTTAATTGCAAGCATTTCTCTAAAAGCTGCAACTTTAGAGGTATATATACTTATTAGATAAATTACTACTACTAAGTAGATATCTCCTTCTAGTGAAAACCTTATAAATATTTTCTGATTTAAGATTTTTATTAATTTACTAAATACTATTCTTTACTGGTAACATTAGTGATAGATTAATATATTTTAGTAGTAACCTTATAGGAGCTTATTATAGAGGTAGAGGTAGGTTATAATCTGATAGTGATATTATTGAGGTTATTAGTAACTTAGTTTAGTTCTTTATTATATAAATATGCTACTTACACTAGATAGGGATAATAGGTGGGGATTAAGAGTATTATTAGTTACTTATCTTTATATAATTTAGTAACTATCTCTTAGCTTATTATTAGTATAGAGGGTAACTTTAAGAATAAGCTATAATTATTAGTTAGTTAGATATATAGGTAGGAATAAGGGATAATAGTTTCTTGATACTTTTGTCTCAATATTAGTTATAATATTTTAATAAATTACTATATCCTGGGGGATCCTAATTAGAATATCTCTCTACTATAGTTATTTATAAAATATCAGGAGAAAAGATTACAGACTAATACTATTACCTAATTTTAAATCTAGAATATTTATATATTAGTTTATATAGGAGGGGCTAATAGCTTGCTCTCTATTACGACTATTAGTAGATATATTACCCCCTGAAGTATGACTTCAGCCCTCCCACCCCCCCGCTAACTGCTGCAGCCAGCCCTAAATTAATCCAGGCCTGAACCCCTCGCAGCTACAGCAGCTAGCACACCTACCCCGCATCAACCTTTTCAACAACAAACAACCAACAACTCCTTCCGCATCAACCTCACACCCTCACGCCCTCACACCCTCACGCCACATACAATTTAAACATCTCGAGAGATTTAATTACTGCTAACTACAGCTACTCTATTTAAATACTTATTATAACCTCCATATCTGTAACCTTAACGTCCTTACTATACCCTACTCACCCCTAAGATGAAACTTTACGCCCCCAATATAAAAATTTTCCGCTACTAATATAAAAATTCTCCGCTACTAATATAAGCTAACTTACGATCTCTATACAAACGTAGTGGGACTCAGCCTGCTCTTATTAGCAAATAATCTTAACATATTAAGTATAGTTAATATATAAATAATACTGGTATAGATATAAACACTTTTGATATAGCTATATAACATCCAAAACTCTAGCAATTATAACGTTATAATACTCTAAGGTATCTAGTAACTTATATAGTATATTGATATTAGGATACTTTCTAATTGATAATTAGTCTCCAAAATTGTTAGCTTAGTATAGCAGATCGTGGGATAGCTGGACGATTTTCTTCTGAATATCTAGAGTCTACTTATTAATATTAGTATTTATAATATTACTTAGGCCCTTTAGGAGATATTAATACCTCCTATTATAAAAGTTATAAAGGAATATTTAGGATTCACTATTATATTACCCTAGTTACGAGTGGCTATATAGATTTAAGGAGAATTCTAATTCTATTGTAAAGCACTGAGGACAGTTTAGATATAGAAGAATGATAGATTATAGAACACTTAGCTCTCAGCTTTTTATTTTATCCTATCTTCAAGAGGTTTATAAAGGTTCTCAACCCTACAACCTTAGTGGTTACTTTCAGCCACATACGTCAAACCCTAGCCTCACTGAGGCTCTCGCTAATTATTACTATAAGGTCTTCCTCCACTATAGGGTTAAATATCACAACTGGAGGTATAATTATCCACGACAATAAGTAATTTTATTACTGTTTAAACCAATTATAAGCCAGTATTAGCATGAATACTATTACTAGATACATTTTACAGTTAGAACCACATATAGGGTGAAGAGCTTAGATACCACCACAGGTACAGAGCAAAAGTAACCAAATATTAGTTTATATTATTAATTATATTTTTATAATTATTCCTAGAATTTCCTTACTATATAAAATAAAAGCTCCTTTTTTTATTATTATTCTTATTATAGTTAAATCCTAACTACTAAGTAAGCTATATTATAAATGCAGATATATTAACTAAGGTATTTTACTTCTTCTATATAATATTAGAAGGAGCACTTTTAATATATTATTTTTAGTTACTAATATATTATATCTACTATTATTAAAATATTCTCTTATCTCTTATCAGTTAAATATATATAAGATATTAAAAAGTAGTAGTGAGGGATAGTAATTTAGTTATAAGGTTTTTTTCTTTTAGTTATATTAATCTTATTATCTCATCTTAATACTTACTATCTTAATTTAGTATTAATTAAAATTATCTTTTTATTATATAGTAGATATAATATAATATTAAGTAAATAGGTTATTATGAGGTTATCTTTACTTCTATTTCTATCGTAGGTATAGTGTTAACGATTTCTCTCAGGGTAGTATATAGTTATAATAGCTTTAAGTTACCTATTTCTACTTAGAAGCTGTCTGTAGGATCTCTTGGGAGATATTATAATCTTATCTCTTTAGGTATTCCTTACTAATTTACAGTTAAGCAGTAGTAACGGGTACCAACAGTGGTTGAACCACTGATCAGTATTAGTTTACAACTGGTAAACGTTTATAATCGATCGATTTAACGTAACTAGGTCGCAACTAGTGGTTTCTATTTCGTCATATCTAAGTCTACATTATGGCGTACGCGTACGCGCCATGCGCCGTTGGGATTAATCTGTAGGATGATACCTCTCATCTAATTGGTGTAAAAAGTGGGGCACTCAGTGTGTCACCCACTGCCATAGCTTTTGCCACATCGGTGCCCAGTTAACCCGACAATTATAATAAAGAAAATATATAAGTAAGCTGGAAGTTAGTAATACTTAAGTAGTAAGTTTAGGATAAATAGGTTTAGGTGAAGATTTAGGAGATATAGGGAAAGTAGGGAATATAAATAAAAAAAGCGAAATAGAATTAGAGAAACTATCTAGTTCTAACTACTCTCTATTATAATTCTTACGATATATATCAGTAAGGTATACTATATAGATAGTAAACTTATAGTATTTATTATTATTATTTTTAGTGAAATAAGTGTTTTAAAGTATATTATAATTACTATTAAAATACTATTTATATTTAGTAGTTAAGTTATATTTAGTAATATTATCTCTATAGTAGTAATATTAGTTAATATTAAGTTAGATCTAATAGTAGTTTATATAATTCAGATTATAGATATTATAAAAAAATTACTAAAGTATATAAAGATTATTATAGCTATTAGGATTTAGGTTTTAGCTGAGAAGCTATTATAAGTTACTAATAAGTTACTATAATATAATTTTCTAGAGAGTTAGAATTAGAGAATAATTAGTTTTACTTTAGTAAGTTTTAATATAATAATAATATAAAATATTAGTAACTTTATATCTTACTATAGTTTCTTTAGGAGTATTCTTAAGGTTCTAATTATATTGAAGATATATTAATATATAAGAAGATAATATAGTTAATATAATTCTATAAAGAGAAGATAATAAAAACTAATATAGTTACTAAGTAGTATTTAAAGTAAAATAAATAAATAAGAGAAGGTGAGAGTAAAGAGATAGATAATTTTAATATAAGGTTAGAATTAGTAATATCTGGAGCTAACTAAAGTAGCTTATAATAAGTAATAATAAGAGAGAGCTTAGCTATAGGGAAATATATTATTAGGAATCTAATATTATATATTACTATAAAGTATAAAGCTAAAGAAATTAAGGAGGTTAAATAAAATTCTTATAATTACCTTAAAGTAAGCTAGCTATCTTAATAGATTACTTCTCTATAAATATAAATAATAAAGTTAATATTTCTAATAGATATTATATTAGGTTAAATAATAGTATACTGGAAGTAGTATAAATAAAAATCTAAATAATTTAGCTTAAAGTAGATTACTATTTAGTAGATAATTATTAATATATAGTTAATTAGAATAAGGATAAAGATATTATAAACTTAGTTAGTATATTATCTATAATATTTAAAATAGTTTATAATATATTTAGAAGGATTATAAATTCTAATAAAGTTAGAATCTAGTAAGGATCTCTTATTTTGAATATAAATATAATAAGATAAATTAATAAAAAAGTAATTAAGAGGGAGAAGTAACTTAAATAGAAATAGAGGAAAGTCTCTAAGAGGGCTAAATACTACTAATAATACTATTATAAGAGTAATTAATAATTAATAATAAGTTTATTATTATTATTAATAATTTTAAAGAGGAAGAATTTTCAGGAAGAAGAGTTTTTTACCTCTATATATATAGGAAAGTAAAAAAAGCTGATATATATAGTTAATATATATAAGTAAATATTAAGTAAGAGAAAGTAAGTAACTAAATAGTAATTCTGAAATTTCTAGTATATTTTATAATTTTTATAAAAATAAAGGAAAGAGATATTTCTTTATAGATAATTATTATTATAATAATATTAGAGATAGATTATTTTATATTTAGTTAATTTATATAGGTGAATATTAAGTAAGAGAGGATTAGAGAAAGTAGGAGAGAAAAATAAGTACCTATATAGTAATTCTAAAATTTATAATATATTCTATAATTTTTATAGTAATAAAAGAAAGATATATTTAATTATAAGTAATTACTAATATAATAATATTAGAAAAAGGATATTTTATATTATTATTTTAATTTTTAAATATAATTAAAAATAGTAGATAATATACTTCCTCTAGAGGCTTTCTGGAAGCCTTCTGGAGGCCCTGTAGAGCTTTTCCACTATATTTAGCTTTCTACTATACTCAGCCTCCCAGGGAAGTTCCCCCCCCTAGATCCCCCCTACTTCTAGTAACTACTATATAATACTACTACTACTTATATAGCAATATAATATTAAGAAAATATAATAATACTACTAACTAAAATATACTTTAGGTGGTAATTAATATTAGAGAATTATTAGGTAAAGTATATATTATTAAACTGGGGTTAGACTGTTATCTAGTAGGGGTTAATCTTAGTATTAACTGGCTAATAGGGGTTGAGTATGCTTCAATCAATCAGAGGGCTGGAAGCTGCGATCGTTTCCTGTAAAGAAGCTATACGCCTGTGGATTGATTCTGATAGACGGCGCTCCGCTTAATTACATCTCATGTAAGGTAGAAACACGCAGTAAGACTACGTGGAAGGTAAGACCACATCACAGTACCTACCTACTGCACCCGCGGTTGCCTTACTACGTCACCTTAGGTTGTAGTCTTACCAGAGTAAAAGTCCTTTACCTCACGGGTACCTACTTGTGTGCCAGCTTGAGAAGAGCAAACGAGAGGCATCCAGCCTGTCTCTCTGTCTATGAGCTTTCCCGCAGAGTAGGTATTTAATGTGGAAAATGCTCTGGGGCAAGGTATCTCACTCTTCCACATCAACCCAAGTTGGCAGAGGTCTTCATACTACCTTAGCAATACTCCGTAACGGAACCTAATCTCGCCATCGTCAAGCCTAATCACAGCACTTCCAAATCGCAGGTCAACGATCAAAAAAATTTGAGCAACATACTGCTTAATTAGATGCAAACCAAGTGCAAGCAAGCATCAACACAACCACTCCCATCTGACAGCATCCACTTTTCTACCTTACCTGGCTCGTCAAAGTCCACGTCTTCTCGTTGCGACCACGACGATAATCCCAACAAACCAATAACGCTTCCCCCACGTGGTGCCTAAACGGTCCTAGCGCGACCCCGTCCCTACCTACGAAGCTCCTCCGGACCGAGTTGAGCCGGGAATCCCCGTCAACCAATCGATGCAACCAAAACATTTTCTCGAACAGCTCCGCCCCCAGCAGTAGAAGAACTCCTGAAAGGACACTCGCAGCCCGCCTTTTCGCCAGTCGCAATTCGTCTCGTCTCTCCAGCTTTCCCATTGTCCATCTCAGTTCTCCCCAAAAGGTCCTTTTTCACCAGCAAAATCAGCCATCATGTCTGTTCCCAACTTCGGAGATATTGCCAAGTCGGCCAACGACGTATGCGATCCCTTTGCCTGGTCCCCCCCAATTTCTACCCTTGGTCGGGTATTCGCGGGCGGTCGGCGGCAGAAAAAGAAGCTTCTTCTGATCTCGGCCTCCGCGAACGAGATCTCACTTTGCTGACATTGGCCCTCGACAGCTTCTGAACAAGGATTTCTACCACCTCTCTGCCACCACCTTCGAGCTCAAGAGCAACACCCCCAACAACGTTGCCTTCAAGGTCACCGGCAAGACCTCCCACGAGAAGAGCACCAATGGAGCTGTAAGTCGCGTCAATTCCTCACAGACATTGGATCCTTGGGCGCACCCGGCGTCTTTGTCCTTTGCTTCCAGTAGACCACTCGCTGACGCTTCCGTCCTCATTTAGATCGAGGGCAAATACTCTGACAAGGCTACCGGTACAAAAACCACCACCCGCCATCGTGTGACGCGCATGGGTCTCAGTTTGGGACGGATTTACGGGCCGCCATACGGCAGTCCGATTTCATTCGGCGCATACGTCCAGCCCGATTACGCACAGCTGCTAATGATGTACACTCGCACAGGCCTGACCCTTACCCAGACGTGGAACACTGCCGCCGCCCTTGACACCAAGGTTGAGCTCGCTGACAGCCTTGCCAAGGGCCTCAAGGCCGAGGGTGTTTTCTCCTTCCTCCCCTCCGCCTCGGCCGAGAAGCCCGCCAACAAGGGTGCCAAGTTCAACCTTACCTTCAAGCAGAGCAACTTCCACAGCCGCGCCTTCTTCGACCTGCTGAAGGGCCCCACCGCCAACATCGACGCCGTCGTTGGCCACGAGGGCTTCCTGGCCGGTGCTTCCGCTGGCTACGACGTTAACAAGGCCTCCGTCACCGGCTACGCCGCCGCCGTCGGCTACCAGGCCCCCTCCTACAGCGCTGCCATCACCGCTAGCGACCACCTCAGCGTCTTCGCCGCCTCGTACTACCACAAGGTCAACTCCCAGGTCGAGGCCGGTGCCAAGGCCACCTGGAACTCCAAGGCCGGCAACAACGTCGGTCTCGAGGTCGCCAGCAAGTACCGCATCGATCCCGTCTCCTTTGCCAAGGTTTGTCTTCTTCCCTCTGCCACTGGGCGATGGACGTGTCTAACCAAAGTCGAATTACAGTTCAAGGTCAACAACAACGGTGTTGCTGCCCTTGCCTACAACGTCCTCCTCCGCGAGGGTGTTACCCTGGGTCTTGGTGCCTCCTTTGATACCCAGAAGCTCGACCAGGCTACCCACAAGCTCGGTGCCAGCTTCACCTTCGAGGGCTAAGCTCTTTGCGCAAGCGTGTGTATTCATGAGGGGAGTTTTGAGCACATTTTCTCCGGCTGGGTTCCATTCAGGAAATTCCTGTCTAGTGTAAATTAGTTCGGGGAGTAATAGAGAAAGATCAACCGGACTTGACGGTCATGTATCCATTACATGATGCGGTGTTTGCCATTCCATTCGCTGTAATTTATGGGTCTCGATCTACTAACGTTCTACTCTATGCGTGCTTCTCTTTTGGCTTCTTCTTCGGACCAACAAGGAGCAAGTATGGAATGAAAAAGGTGCAGAGCAAGACGCCGCTCACGACGAGGAAAGCACCCACGGAAGTCTCCTGGGCTCCCACGGTGACTTCCTGGCCCATGATTCGCACGGCCCGCCTCGAATCCTGCTTCTCCTGGGTTTTTGTGTGTCCATGGCTGTCAAAGTGGCCCACGTTGCCGTGCTTCGTGTGTCCGTACGGGTCCTGTCCGGGACCCATACCGGGCCTCGACGGCTCCCCCGTCGCGGCGCCGTAGTCACCCTCCTGCGCGGCCTTGCGCTTCGCGGACTGGGTGCCCCAGCCGCCGGAGCGGTAGAAACTCGGCGGCGGGCCGCGGACGGTGGTTCTTCTGCGCGAGAGGCCGGATGCGGGACGGCCGCCGGCGGGGCCTGTGCTGTGGTAGGATCCGCGGCGGGCGGCGGCGGAGGAGGACGAGGAGGTGGGCGAGGAGGGGAGGGAGGCGTCGTAGGCGGCGCGTTTGGCGGGCGTGCCGAGGATGGAGTAGGCTTCGGATATCGCGTGGAATTTTGTGGTGGCGGAGGGGTCGTTTGGGTTGTGGTCTGGGTGGTGGGTTTTGGAGAGGGCGTAGAAGGATCTAGGAGGGGAGTGGTTAGTTAGCGTTGTGAAGTAGGCACGGGAGGGGGGTTTACTACTTTTTGATCTCGGCGGGCGATGCGGTGGGAGATACTTTGAGCGTTTCGTAGTGGTTTGATGGCGGATTGAATAGCGGGCGCGTTGTGTGGAAGAGACGCGCGTTCACATTATGGTGTCGCGATGGCGATGGAGGAGGCAGTGGGGGGAGTGCGCCGGAGCGGAGGGGACGGGCCGCTGCGGGTTGAAGCCGGCGGAGGAGCATGCCTCATGCTTTGTTCGCGAGAGCCGGCCTGTATCTGTGGAGGTTTGGTTCGAGGAGTCAAGTGGAGAAGTCAATTGATATCATGGGAGCCTGACGGATACAAGGGTGGAGTTGTCTGAGGAGTGCGACAGCGGGAGAATGGAGGAGGTGAGGTTGCGCTCGCGTGCTGTGCTGAGATGGTCGTTATCGATGGAGTTATCGATGGAGTAGTGACGAAATGGACCGACATGCTGGTCGGCTTCGGTCGGTGGATCGGAGCTTGGGTAACGGTGGATTTATGCAGGGTGTTTGTGCAGGGCCTGTGACGTCTTTGTGCAGTGTGGGGGAGTTGTGCACTCCCAGTTGCATCCTTCGAGATCACTGAGTGTCACCGATTGAGCGAGCGACGACTTCAAGAGCTTAAGTTAATGCCTACTTCTAATTGATGGTGCTGATGAAGTCCATCAGGAGCCTATTCGTCTGCTCTGGCTCTTCGAGCATAATCCAGTGACCGGCGTCCACTATCTCGAATCGATAGCCCGCCTTTGCCCAAGGCCTCGTCATCTGGTCCTGGATTGCTGCCACCGTCATCTCGTCCCTTCCGCACCCAAGAACCAATACGGGGACTTCCAGCTCCTGCTTCATGTCTTTTTCAATATCCCATGATAGATTGTCCTTCAATGCCTTGTACCAGTTCGTCGGTCCGCGCCACCCCCCTTCTCGGAACACTGTAACCTTCTCTCGCAGGTATAGATCGCCATCCTCGCTGCCGATACGTGGAGGTGACGCTACACGGCCCTGTGAAACCCATTCTTTCGTCTTATCAGCTGGCCCGAGGTTCGCAGCCATGGTTCCGGGCGATGCGTGCAGGAGCGAGAGGATACTCTCAACATTCTGGCCCATCAGCATCACACCCTCCTCGGATGTGAAAAAGTCCCAGTACCGAAACATCTCTTCGCCCGTCATCTCTTTGGTCATCTTGTTTATCAGTTCCACATCGAACCTGTTCCCTGGAGCGGAGTACCCGACATCAAAGAACGCCAAGCCCGCGAACCGGCTTGGATGTAGGTGGTAGAGTCTGCTCAAGAACCAGGACCCGAGATCGTGGCCCACGCCAATGACTGTAGAAACACATTCTGCGTTGAGAATGTCGATGATGTGGTTGCTCAGTTTCTTCCAGGTGTACTCGTGGACATTGCAGGGTTTGGATGTCCCGCCGTATCCCAGGAGGTCTGGCGCGAGGACGCCGTAGCCGGCTGTCTTGAGATGCTCGATCTGCGAGGCGAAATCGGTGGCTGTGGAGGGGAAGCCGTGAAGGAAGAGTATAGTGGGTAATTTAGGATTTGATGCTTGGGAGAAGAAGTACCGGTAGGTGATCTCGGGGGAGATCTGGAGGGTTTTGGAAGAGATGGATAACATCTTATCAGGTTCAAGATGCTGATGTTCGATTTAACTGGGCGGGATCAAGTCATCAATTTGAAACAACACAACAAGGTGAGATAGAGTGGTAGCAAGATTCTCCTTCTTGAAGACAGACGTTGGAATAGAGCACCAACTTATACGCTATCCCAGATCAAAAGTCGACGAAATGTTTCCGAGAGGAGCTTAGTAAGAGCACCGAAGTTTGGCTTAGCGCGATAAGATGAGCTTGGATGGAACATTCAAGCATGAGACTCCCTAATTCAGTCTCAAGCAGAACCTCGAGGGGTTTATGAAACCAAGGGAAACGCTGATGGAATCATGCAAGACAAGCAAACAACGACACTCATATGCTCGGCGCTCGCAAGAGATGGCATTTCAACCGCGACACACCAACCATCAACACCACCATCCATCCCATCACTTGTCTCAAGCGCGCCTCCAACCTCATTGGGTCTCCCGACGCAGACTGGCGATCTTTTGCGGCTTCGAGCAAACATGGGGGGGGACGATCTCACGCTGTCAGCCCACGCTGCTCTTGTGTCGGGATCTGGCTAAATCAGGATTGGTCGGCGGTTCAAGACGCAGACGCACGCCATGTGGCATCGCATCTGCAATGCTCTGTAACGGGTCTCGCATCAGGTATACCAGCACGGCAAGACTAGGGAGTTCCCGTGCCGTAACTTAGGTTGTTGCGCTTAACAGTGTTCCCCGCGATGTTGGAGGAAAGATCCTTGGGATATGACGTGGTGAGTATAAGAAGATGATGGTTCCCCGTGATCATGCGAGAGCCTCGCAACGCATGCTACCCAGCCTCCAGACTGCCTAGACATCACATCCACCATGTCACTAGTCAGTATCCCACAGCTTCCCGCAAGCTCGCTGATAGCTCTCCCACTCATTGCCGTTTTCGTTGCCCTCGTTCTCCGCATCGTGTACAACCTTCACTTCCACCCCTTGTCCAAGTACCATGGCCCTTGGTACGCCGCGTCCTTTTCGATATGTTCTGCCATAATCTCGCTTTTGAAGCTGGAACCGCAGTGGATGGTATACTTGTCTAAACGTTACGGAAGTAAGCAAAGCCCTTTCGGAATCAGCATGACCACGCAGCTAATAGTCACAGCCGACAAACCCATCCGCATCGCACCGTCCCTCCTCCTCTTCCCACAAACAGCCGCCCTGAAGGACATCTACTGGGACCCAAAGTGCAACACCAAGTCCCTCTTCTACGGCACAGGCGCCCTCGGCCCGCAGCACCTCTTCACCACCCTCGACGGCAACGCCCACAAGGCGCTGCGGAAGGCCCTCGGCGGCCCGCAGTGGTCCGTCGGCGGGCTCAAGAAGAACTGGGAACCGCGCTTCGACGCGCACGTTCGGCTTTTCGTCGAGCGGATGACGGAGTTTGCGGAGCGCAATGAAGCCGTCATTCTCTCGGACAAGACAGCGTAGGGCCTTCCATACCTACAAGAGTGCTGGGGGGGAACTAACACGGCTCAAGGGAGTTCGCCGCCGACATCATGACCATGGTTTCCTTCACCGAGCCCTGGGGTTTCGTCCACCACAGCCGCGACGAGCGCAACATGCTCCGCAGCTGGCGCGCTGGGCTCAACTCGTTTGGTTTCGTCGGCCGCTTCCGCTGGCTGCGTGACAGGGTCAACCGCGTGTGGTGGGGGTTCATGTTCCTCCCCAGCGTTGACGACGAGACGGGCATGGGGTATCTGATGAAGCATGCTGCCCGGCACGTGTCGGAGCGCGAGCAGCGCATTGCGGATGAGGGATTCACGCAGGAGAAGCCGGACTCTCTTCAACAGTGAGATTTTGTATCTGTGTTTCGATGTTGGCCATCAACTGACGAGAGTGGGTGTGTAGTTGTCTCGAGGCCCGTATTGACGGCGAACCCCTGACCGCCTCGCAACGACGCGCGCATGTCACGCTGCTCTTCCAGGCCGGTGCCGATACAACTGGTACGGCACTTGGTAGCACGATCCGCTTCCTCCTGAAATCACCGTCGGCACTCGCCCGTGCTAGGGCGGAGATTGCGGCGGCCGAGGCGGCGGGGTTGCTGAGTAGTCCGATCCAGTTCGAGGAAACCCGGACGCATCTACCGTTCTTCGTGGCCTGCATCAAGGAGACTCTGCGGCTCCAGCCTTCCGTCACGAACTTGTTTCCCAGAGTCGTTCCGCCTGGGGGTAAGTTCGTTGATGGGACATGGCTCCCGGGCGGAGCGGAGATGACGAGTAACGCGTACGTTGTGCAGCGGGACCCGCGACTCTTCGGTCCAGACACGGAGACGTTCCGGCCTGAACGGTGGATGGAAGAGAGCGGGGTGTCAAAGGAGGTGCTGAGCGAGATGGAGAATGGTATGTTTGTGTTTGGTATCGGACCGAGGGTGTGTTTGGGAAAGGATGTGGCTACTATGGAGTTGTATAAGTTGTTGCCGGAGGTAAGTAGCCTTGTTGCAGGGTGATTTATGGGCTTGTAAGCTGACGTTCGAGCAGATCGTCCGACGTTTCGATTTTGATATGATCTCAGAAGGTAAGTTTGTGGTTGCTGGGGGTATCTCTTACAATGTCAACTTCAGAGTCCAGATGAGGTTGAGGGATAAGATTTATTGATTATTAACTTGGACTTCTGGAAAACTCTGTATCGTTTATTCAATGTCTGTTTTCTAGGCGGACGTATCTCCGCAAATAGACGAGCATTCGAAAGTAATATCGATATCCAAACCAGCCTGGTTCCATGTAAGGCAGTCAAGAAAAAGAACAGACACTCGAGTATGTCAAAACGATTCAACATTTGTCAGTCAGCGGCTGGATAGTCCTAGAAAGAGAAAAGGTATCAAAACCTCATCGCAACTGTTCGTCATTCTCGAAGGCCGTAGCCCCGGGGTCCGGGGTCATACATGACACAATTACTCATGTAAGATCTTCTTCACATAAGATATACCCGATATTTGCCCAATATCTGCCCAGTATCTACTTTGATATCTATTAAATATCTGCCTAAGATCTTACTTCTCAGATGGAATTGCTTTGTAGATAGGTAGGTTCCTTGTTGAAAAGCGTCCGCCTACCCACCTTCCTAATTCTTACTGTCTGCTCTGACACAAGCCTATTCAAGTATGTAAGTAGAAGAGTGAACAGGTTTCCGTCAAACTAGCTCTCAAGCCTCCAACCAAATGTATCTCCAACATCCTTGGAGGCTTGCTAGAGTCCTAGAGTAGATAGATGAAGGTTAACATATGCTCAGCTCGAAGAAGCGCGAGGGGTAGCTGGCGGTGATGGCGTTTCTCTGCTGGAGGTCTTCTTGCGAGGTAATTCCTCAGCAAGGCGCAGAGAACTTGCCCGGGCTCGCTAACGGAAAGATATTTGTAAGACCTACTCAGTCGTCTGAAGTGCGGAGTAACAGAAGCCTGGCTGTCATCGCCACTGTGCTGCAGTAGAGTGTTATTCGCGAGTCCATAGGCTTTGCCTTTAGGTGAGAGCCTCGAGCTCTTTGAGCCCTCCATACCCGACGTTCCTGAAATGGGAGGCCGATTTCCTTGTCGGACCCCATGCCCTCTCGACGCCATGTTGAATGTCGTTCGTCGAAGATAGCTAGCCCAACTTGACCAACGCACAAGAAGAAGGGATAGCAAAACCCGGCTGTAGATGCTTCGAAACTTTGGGAAAATACAAAGAAGAAGTCTTCGACAGCTGGTAGCGCAACCAAATGGCAAAACGGCGTTGTTGGGATGCCTGAGATTGGGAAAATTCAGCATTGAGACGAAAACAAAGAGCCTCTTTCGAGATAGATATGCATTGATTCAGGTAAGCTAGGTAAAGAAGGAAAATATGAGCAGAGAGTATAGCTCCGATAACGAGGGCACTGATACCGATGGTCAGTATAATCGCTGGCCCCTTTCCCCTTGATCGTGATGGGTTTACTCACATCAAAAGTGTCCAATATACCCAGTCGAAGCTTTTCTGAGAAGCGAGGAATTGCCACTTCTTCGTTGACGCTGACCCCGTTTTACTGACTGTCAAACATTTTGCCATCCCCCGTGCTTGGGAAAGAACTTCCCCTTCTCTCTTCTTCTCACGATACAGGGAAGCTGTGGCTGACAAAGTGAACCTCAACTTCTTATGTGGCAAATCAGTCGACTACGCGACCGGTTGTCAGTCAGGTTGGTCTCTTGTGATTAGCTACTTGTGATAATATCCACCAAAACGTTAGCTTCAGCCTTCTCGCAACGAACCGACGATGCCAAGCGGTCGATTACATCCACGGAGGAGAGTTCATTGCAAATATTGCACATTTTGCCGCTCCATAGAAGACAAGACTGAAGTCGGCTCATTGGCAGAGCCGCATGTGGTGTCTGCGTCAAGATTGGGGCAGATATCTTCGCTTCTCCATGCTCAGTTGGCAGTTGGAACATCAGCCGCTATGCTGTCAACTGTGGACGGGTTTACGACAAATGGCTTACAAAATGCGCAAGCCAAGTTTCCGGTAAGTTTATTTTGATATCAGGACGTGGTGAATTGCAGCTCTCGCATACTGAGCGATTTCAAGATCTGCGATTCCATGAACAGCAAAAACCACAGGATAACGTCCTTCAATTCCTGCGAGGCCATGCTAGCTCAGCTAGACATTACCCAGATCATATTCTGGGTCAACATATATCAATTGCTCTGGAATTCTACGTTTGGATAGCGACATCTACGCTCAATTCTGTAAGCTACGGGTGGGTCATTGGGAGCTGTGGCCTTCGTTGGCGACTCAATTTTCATTTTATTGTTAGCAATACCGGTCTTTGTCAGTTTATGCACCGGTCTTGGGCTTGCGTCGGACTTCTTAATGTAACCACTTCGGGAGGTAGTGCAGTTTGACTTAGAATTCGTTCCCGCAGAGAAGAGGAGGGGAGCTCTGTTGGTGAACTCTCTTGATGAACCCTCTTTCTGGCTGTTGTCTTTCTCGGAAACGTGGATCCCCGGGATGAACATGGGGAGGTGTTTGGTAGTTTCTACAACGGCGGGTTGGAGGGGTGGTTTGGCATGCTCCTTTATGTGAAATTTGGAACGCATAGACATGTTGAGCTTGGTATTATTCGAACAATTGTTTTTCCAAAGTGGAGGGAGTTTGGTTTTGTTTGCGGACGTATAGAAATATAATGAAGTCTACATGTTGAGCTAGACTCCGTTAACCTGATAAACTGTCAAAAAAGCGCAGTTTCCGGTTTTCCACAATTGATCTTTTTTCAAGCACACTTCTCCTGGTCTTTGGAGCAGGAGACCTCAGTAGCATGGTACGTGTAGCGGTATAGATCGCTCAGCGAAAGGGGGCTCATGCTTCTGCACTGCCACTGGCCATCCTTGTAGACCTTCTTGAAAACGTTGTTGAGGTACTTGCAGACGTTATTGACATGCGCAGGGCAGCTGACGCGGGCATCCTTTGGAATTGAACCAGTCAGGGCTTACTGATCCACGAGGTTTGGCACTTGGACTTGTGTAGGAGTCTTACGAGAAAATTATTCTACTCGGCAATGGGACTGGCTGTCACGCCGGCAACAGCAACAGCAGCGATGAAGAGGCTGTTGAGCTGCGGGTCGAGATGGCGTTACCCGAGAAGTTTGAGTGGGCGTTGAGTGGGCGTTGAGTGGTTGCGAACAATCAGAGTCTTGGAATGGTTTTCGATCTTGGTTGTGTACGGCATATTTATGTATTCTTCTTCTGTTTACTCTCACCGGTCCTCGTATCTTCGACTCGGAAATACGGAGAGAAGCCTGTCTCGGCAAAACATACATGAGCCAAACAACCAAAGGCTGCCACGTTCTATAGCCACCTCGGGACTTCGTTCCCGAGAACGAGGCATCTCATCGCTTGAAGACAACTTCGACGGTCCTTCATGAGTGAATTTGGCTGTGAAACTCCGTTGGCTAGAAGTTGATTGGGTAGCCAAATTGGATGGGAATACATTACCGGATCTTGATGTGGGTGCTCCCCAATGGCCAAGTATTTATCCCACCGGCTCACGGGACAGCAATTCCCTTGACCCAGTAAGAACCAAGCTGGGATTGTTCTCCTCTAGAACAGCTAATGTGTCCACTTCGGCATTTTGCAATCGAGATTCCCTCCTTCGAATGGGCAAGTTGAGGAACATTGACATTGGCAAGCAGAACCAAACTCTGGATATCTCATTAGGGAAGCCTTCATGTTATCTCCTATACAGCCAGCTTTTGAACGCCAGAGCCCCTTGAACCATGAAAAATATAGCAACAGTCCTCCGTCTCTGTCCAACAATCAAATCATAGCTCTTAGTCGAACGTGATCTTGGTACCCGTATGCTTGGCAGCCGCACCCGTCAACCTGGCCACCATGAGGTCGTCCTGGGCCTTGAGTTCGCCGCCCGCCTCAGGCTTAAGAGGACGGGGTTGTCTCTCCCTCCGTGCGCCCTCGCCACCGGCTGCGTCACCGTCCTGCTCTTTCCTCTTGGGCGCATCCTTACCGAAGCGCTTCTTGTATCTCGTCTGGTCGTCCTCGGCCAGCTCGATCTTGAGCGCGCGCCCAAGCAGCTTGTTGACCCACCACTTCCTCATCTTGAACTTTTGCTCCTCAACCTTCTTCTTCTTCTTCTCGCCCTCGTCCTCATTTTCATCAGAGTCCTCATCCTCGTCCTCCTTCATCTCCTCGTCGCCCTCGGCGTCCTTCTTGACAAAGTCGTCTTCCGTCTCAATCTCCTCCTTGATCTTGACGAAACCCTTGACGGCCCAGCCGGCGGACTCGGGTTCGCGGAACTTGACCCAGCCGTAGCCCTTGCACTTGCCCGAGTCCTCAAACGTCGCGACCTTGACCCAGTCGATCTGGCCGCACTTCTCGAAATGCTGCTGCACGTCCTCATCGGTCGTCTTGAAGCTCAGGTTCCCGACAAAGATCTTGCTGCTCGTGGGCACTTCCTCCTTCTTCGCCGCGGCACCGGCCTTGCCACCCTCTTCGGCGGTCTCGGCCTCCTTTTTCGGGCGTCCCTCAAAGGACTTGGAGTCCTTGATGAGCAGCTTGCGGTTTCCCAGCTCGGCTTCGGTGAGGGCGATGGCGGCGACCTTGGGCGCGATGTCGTTGAAGTCGACGTAGGCGAAACCCTTGTTGGAGGGCTTGTCGCGGCCGGGTTGCTTCGTCGTGGGCATGTGTAACCTCGTGATGGACTCCTCGGTGATCATCTCGCCCGAGTTGGCAATGAGCCACTTGCGCAGCTCGTCGGTGGTGATGAAGAACGGCAAGTTACCGATCCAAATACCGTGCTCGGAGCGCTTCGAAGCCTGTTCCTTTTCCTCCTTTTCCTTCTTCTTCTTGGCCTCGCGCTCGTCGTCGCTGTCGAGCTTGGCGGGTACCTTCTTGCCCTTCTTCAGGAGACGTTTGGCGCGCTTGGAGGGTGGTTCAGGAGCCTCGAGATCGACTTCGATTTCGTCGACGTTGGATTTGCGCTTCTTTGACTCGGGGGACTTGGAGGCAGGCTTCTCGTCTGAGGCGTCGGCATCGACCTCAGCGACGGGCTCGCTGGCGGCCACGGGAGCGGCATCTTCGGTTGTCGACTCGACCTTGACCTTCTTGGTCTTGATCTTGGTCTTGGACGACTTCTTTGCTTCGGAGGTGGCCATGGTGAATTATGGTCGAGATGTCTCGTAATTGCTGGAAGGTCTTTAACGGCGAGGAATCCATCGCGAAAAGGACCCTTCACTTTCACTCTGCACGGCCGAAATTTTTCGATGGCGATAAGCTGATAAGAGCGGGCGGAGGTGGGCCAGCCGACCGACACACCGAAGCTGACCGAGTGTGCAGAAGTGGAGCCTCTGCTACAAGTAGATTGTTCGGAGCCGAGGTAGAGTTATGTGGGTAAGGTACGTGGGTAAGGTGCGTGGGTAAGGTGCTTTACGAGCTCGGGTGCAGGTACTTTCGCACGAAGTACCTTGCAAGGTGGCAATGAGGCGAACCATGCCTAAGAATGCAGAGTGGCTGCATAGAACTGACTCTGTCTGCTAGCGCCAAGTTCAGGTTGCGTACATGACGGCTGACAATTGCCGTTGATACTCAAACGCTGATTGGAGAGACTCGATACGGATCACAAGCCCAAGGAAAAGAGTGCGTGTTGTTGACTGAGACTGTCGATCCCGTCTCTCCCTTCAGCTGGGCGTGTTTACGAACATAATGGGTTTGTTTTGGTTCAGAATTGAGAACAGCCACTGAGGGCAAACACACACGAATACTACCTATTCATGGGTGTGGTAAGCTACAGGGGCAAAACCGGGACATGAGCAGGAAAGAGAGGCGTTCCGCGGCAGCAAAGCATACTAATGTTACCCAAGAAAACTGCATGACTTTTAAGGTGAGTTTTAAGCACTTGGTTATCCCAAGACGGCGAAGAGCATCCACTTTGCCTGCTAGGGATTTCCAGGTTTCGTCCAGGGACACGCCGACGGCAGTGTAGGGGTTGACGATGAACGAGGTGGACGACAATGGGGCCTCTGGGACCACCCGCGACCCGCCGCGACTTTGTCAATGAACCAGCGACGGCTCACGGATAGGCCAAGGAATTGGTTCAGCCACCGGGCAAGCAAGCAGCATGCTACGAGAGTTAGGATTAGCTTGGCCAATAGAAGGCGGGAGAAACACACCTTAGGCGAGACAGCAGAGTTCGTAGATGGGCTGGCAGCCGAGTTATTGAATGCGAGGGAGACCTTTCCATGCGACTGTATACTTACGACTTCTGCTGGAGCTACCTGCGTATACATTGGAAAGGCTATATCCGCACGAGATAGCTATATACTAGAACAAAAAGACGTCAGTTTTCTCGCCTGGCTCTCTTCATCCACTCACGTGAACAGTGGTAAGGTAGGTACATACCTATAAGTACTGTGTAGTATGTCAGGCCAAGGGGATCCGCCAGTTGTCTGGCGAAACGTCTAGCGATGCCAGCCGTCCCCGGTCACCATAAGCCAATCGCGGCTAGCCGTAATCTGCAACGCTCAAGTACCTCTACTTCCTCGAAGGATCTCCCTCCACAGCGTCTGCACCCGTCCTGCCCTTGTTCCCAGCTGTTTCGGCGTCAGGCACCCACCAGAGGCTCTTGACCGCTTTCTGGACTTTAATATTACAGGCCGGCTGCAGTGACCTTCATCCACTGATTGAAGACAGAGAGTGGATGTCCACGGAGGCGCTGCCCACTTTGTAGCCAACGCACGTTGTTCAGGGCCCCATACATCGGTACAAGTACAATACCATCACGAAAGTGCCACAAGAAACCTGTACCTTCTGCCAACCACATTCTGGAAAGGGAGTTGGGCCCAGTGTGGCAGCAACGCCATCCCAGAACACTTACTTGTAGAAAGTGGTCTTTGCTGGCCCTTGGCTCCAATTCAGCACTCCTACAGGGCACCCGACACACACTCAACACCACCTCCAGACCACTGCAAAGCAAGGTCCAAGTGCACTACTATGTACAGCGTCTAGGAGGTACCTGAAAGAAAGTGTTTTTTTTTCTCTCTTTCCTCCCCACCTCCCTCTTGCTTTCGCTTTGCACCATCTCCACCATTCGCTCTTCCCTCCTCGTCTTTTGCCCCCAAGCCAAACCTCCTTCTTTCCCCTCACATTGCACTTCACGATCGTCAATCAATCAATCAATCAATCAACCGCCCACCTCACCTGAACATCAGACCGCTTTGCGATCTGGTCAGCATCCATAAAGTAGTCTTCGAACTTCTGGTTGCATCTGGGTTCTTGTTGTCGTCGCTTGCTTTGTCGCAACCGTCGTCGTCATCCATCAAAACCCCAGGCCTCCTTCAGCCAACAACACTCGACCGAGGCAGCTTTAGCTTTTGCCCAGTAAGATGAATGTGTTGTTGTCGCCACAACCGCCTCATTTCCAACATCCCCACGATCCCAACCGAATCTCTCCTTCTCGTTCTTGTGAGTATGGTTCGGCTCAGTTGAATCCACTTGGCCGCACCCATCAGTCTCTGGGATTTTGGCCGCAGTGGCATTTGCTGCTCTGCCGTGCATCCCGACGCTAACCCGAACACAGTGAGCCCATACCACAGTATGTCTTCAGCCCGCAAGCGCAAGGCCGATGAGGACGGTGACGAGATGTCACTGTCTCCACGAAGTTCCCCTTCAGCCTCGTCCAGACAGCTCCGTCCCTCGAAAAAGATTCGCTCAAACGAGCTTGTTGGTCGTCCACTCACGCTGCCTCGACTTCTCGAAACCCTCGATCCCACTCAGCTACGCACCGTTCTCGAAAGAATTTGCGAACGTCACCCTGATATCGGTCACGAAGTTGTCACAAGTGCCCCTCGACCAACTGTCGCTGCAGCACACGGTGTGTTGCAGGAGTACCAGGAAAAGATGAAGGCGGCAAGTCCTTACGGCGAGACCAGTGCAGACTACACCTATTACCGAGTCAAGGCCCCCTTGACGGCTCTCATCGACGCCCTTCTCGACTTCACCCCTCAATATCTACCCCCCAACGAGTCTCAGACCACTATTTCGCTTCAATATCTTGACGGCGCCACCAAGATCATCCATGCTCTCCCCAACTGGGAGCCTCAACAGTACCGTCACCACAAGGAAAATGCGTACGACGAAATTTCCAAGGCCTGGGCTCTGGTCATCAACGAGGCTGCGAAACGCGGAGGAGGCCTCAGCCTGCACACTGGCGGATGGGATCAAACTCTGGCGAAGCACCATGAGGTTTCTGGCGGACGCATGGGTACGGCCATGAGCGCCATGGCTGCCGGCGTCAGCTGGATGGCCAACAACTCTACGAATGGACAGTCGACAAACACTGCATCGGATCCCAACTCGATAATTAACCAGCTCATGTCTGGAACTTACGGAGCTCCCGTGCGAGTTGGACCCTGGTAATTCAAGGAAGAGATGGGCGGTACGAATGTGCATACGGCATTGCAACAACACTCGAGCATGCACCGACATCGGTCACAGTCGGTCGCGCCACTGAACATATCACGACGACTCTAACGACAACTTGACTTTTTTTCACCAGTGTTCCGGCATGGGACGGCAACGGGCATAGACTTCTGGGTTTGCAGGCAACGTTGTTGTTACACGGGCTTTGGTTTGGACATGGGGTTAGGCGGCGTTTTGTCTTTGACTGATGATATCCCTTTCCTTCGCCTGTCGCGGAGTCTAGCCCATAGTGAGGGGCGGCTAGGTAGAGGTTGAACGCTTCGATGCCACCCTCCTCCCTCGCTGACACCTTGGGCTTGACGAGGAAATCGATTCACAAACTTCATGTGTAGGTAGCTTTGGGTGATTTAGGTTCAATGGGACAGAGGAAAGCATTGGGAACAGCAACCAATCCACAAACACCCACTTCCTGGGAGTTGACAAAAACAAACGGTACATCCCATTTTTGGCACGTGGTTCGTCTCTTCCAAAAGGGTACGCAGCACCATGGATATTGACGTGGTGGTGCCACAAGTATTGTATAATGGGCATGGCCTTTGGGTCGTGTCTGGCAGAGGATTATTTCATAGTAGCAGTTCTTCAGGCTAGGTTGCCAACCTCAATCACAATGTTAGTAGAGTACGCCAGAACAGGCGCGAGCTGAACACACCCTAGCGAAAGATGAGTCGTTGCAAATTGCTTGTGTACCTACTGTCAAAGTGGTTTTGCGTCGTTGTCTTTTTTCGCTGTTTCGACTGCCCACCACATCACTCGCACGAATCACAGCGTGCATAAGGCCAGCAACCGGGATGCAGATAGAAAAAAAAAATACGTGAACATACAGCGGCTGAACTCTGGATAACCAAAGACATAGCTACAAACAACTGAGCAAGTGTCACAGTCAGAGGCAAACTTGGCTTTCCCGGGGGTCGGCCACATCCTGATGCAACCCCTCCCTCTGTGCGTGCCTGATCATCACCACATCCGTAACGCGAAATAGTGTTTGCGTCCGGGGCCAGCTCCCACGATGCTGCTTCTCTCCATTGTTCTCAAGTGCCCGAAGATGGAATGAGATGGTTCCTCAAGTTGGTTTGTGCGCCTGTACTGGTGTTGTCTGGAGGGTCTGAAACTTGCGAGAAATGCACGTCTCTTGCAAGTTGCCAGGAGATTGGACGCTGCCGATGACTAGATGAGCCGCTCCGTCAGGGGTGCTCCAGGGAAGCTCTGGCGGGGTAGGTTTGGGTTCTGGAGGGCCGCGGTATCGTTCTTTTCGGCTCCAGCAGTTCAGCAGTTCGGACGACAGGGGGCAGCACCAGGCGGCAGGCGTTCCAGCTCCCGCCAGGGCTGCATCCAGGTGTGGCTGTCGCGCCACTTGACCGAGGTTTACGTGATTGTGGCGAGAACTCATTCATCACGTGAGCGCCCGTCATCAGCAGCCTCCCACGACGCGTCAAGGCAGAAGTCCCCAAGAAGCGCGCCACACCCTGTTGACAACCACCGACATTAGGCAGACGACCTGCGCCCAGCGAACACGGGCGACACCACACGCGAGCTAAATATCTGCGTTGCGCTTCTCCCGTCTCATTCACCAATGTTTTCCTTCTCCCGCAGCAATTGAAGAAGCAGACCACACAAGCTTGACAAAATGCCCGCGTATGTTGTTGCCACGTCCAACGCGTCGCGCCTAGCTGACCATCAATGTACCACAGTCCGGGCGACCAGCACGATATCGTGGCGAACCCGTTCGAGGAGCCCAAGAAGCGTATGAGTGAATACACGGCGCAAGAAATCGCAACTCTGCAAAGCCGCCTCGAGAAACAGCTCGGCCCAGAGTACATTTCCGCCCGCGCTGGCCCGTCGGGCCAGAAGGTGCACTACATTGCCGCAGAGAAATGCATAGCTCTCGCGAACGAAGTCTTCGGCTTCAATGGCTGGTCATCCTCGATTCAGAACATTCAGGTCGACTTTGTCGACGAGCACCCCCAGACCATGAAGATTAGCCTGGGCCTGTCGGTGATCATGAGGGTCACGCTGCGTGACGGCACTTTCCACGAGGACATTGGCTACGGACACATTGAGAACTGCAAAGGAAAGGCGGCGGCATTCGAAAAGGCCAAGAAAGAGGGCACGACAGACGCATTGAAGAGGGCATTGAGAAACTTTGGCAACGTGCTAGGCAACTGCATTTACGACAAGGACTACCTCTCCAAGGTGACCAAGCTGAAGGTCGGCCCGACAAAGTTCAACGAGGGTGGGCTTCACAGGCACTCCGACTTTGTAAAGAGAGAGGAAGGAAGCGTTAGGCCGCCGCCACCGCCACCTGTCAAGTCGGAGATGACGACGGAGTCGCTGGAGGATTTGCTCGAAGGTATGTTTCCTTTTGTATGCTGCCGGAGTCTGGCTAACATCAAACAGACTTTGATGAAGCTGACTTTGCTGTCGTCGAGAGTGAACATCCTGATGAGGTCGCTCTCCCACCAACTACGAATAACTCGTCAACCACAAACAATTCTTCAAGCGAGAGGGCCGCGAGTGTTGTCCCGGCACACGTACCCCAACATATGAACAACTCTTCCAACCGTTCATTAGGCAGGAGCACCTCGACAGGAAACCTGGGACGGCCACCGCAGACGCCAAACCAGCAACGGCAAGCCCCTCCCAGTGCTTACAACAACCGTCCTCAACCACCCCACCAGCCGCGCGGCCCCATGAACCCAAGTAACCCTTCGGCGCCTTCGGCGCCTCCGGCCCCTCCCGCGAATGGGAACATGACGACGCCGGGCCAGAATGGTGGCGCTCCCGCCGAGCCGGTCGCCTTCTTTTCCGCACGTGCTGTACAGCAAATCCCCGATTCGGCTCTGCAGGGGAACAACGCTGACGTTCCTCTGATGATGCCAGCCGGGCAACATGCCTTCAATCCCAAGGCAGAGAGCCCATCCATACGCAAAACCCCCGGCATAGACCACAACTCCTCGAAGCCCGTTTCGAGAAGCGGACAGCATGTGCCACCTACCTCGACGCAACAGCAAGAGCCCAAGGGCTCGGGGTTCACCCCCGTCAGACCAGCCAACGCGGGGGCTGGCATGTCGAACCCGCAATTCAGCCAGGCACGGCGGATCGGTGCACCGGGCGGTCCGGGTAGTCCCTTGGCCAACCGCGGGTCGTACCGGCCACCGACGATGAAGCGCCCGCTGCAGCAAGATAATGCCAGGCCCGCGCTTGCGGACGTGTCCGCCAATGGCACCGTTAACAATGGTTCCGGTGCGCTTGGAGATGATCCTAAAAGGCAGAAGATGGCTTGAGCACAGAGTGTTGTATCGGCAGCTAGTGATGACTGGGGGCTTTTGACTTGTACCTGGAGCATGGCGTCTGGACCAAAACGCGACCCAATGTGGACTTGCCCGTGTTGTAAGGAGTTAGGAATGATTTGGCTCTGGCCTCCGACTGTTAGGTCGGACGTCGAAGATATGACGGGATGATGAGTATTTGTTTTGTGCTTTATCCAGTCTCTTACAAGCTGCGAGAACCGCAGCAGTCTTTGCGGTACGTCTGCTGCTTTCGTCGGATTCGTGTATATCTGCGTCGTCAACCGCGGAGCGAGTATAGCAAGCTCGGAGCTTTCAGGGGGTAATATCAGCCATGCAAATATGAAGCTTCAGAATGCGAGCTTAAGTCTCCAGATCCTTTTGGACCACTCCTTACCAACCCGAGACTAGCGAATCGCGTTCCGCGGATTCTGTTACCTGGGACAATCAAGATAGCATCTTGCTATCTTGCGCTAGGATGGCCCAGAGAATCAGAGCTGGGCCATAGTTGGGCCATAGCAGACTACGGCGGACGAGAATGTGGCCATCCAACCAATGTCGACTGCTCTGGTCAATGGAGAAGAGCTGCCTACAGCAATGGCAGGAAAGAAGTTGCCCATCAGGCTCTGGTGTATTGAGTATAGCCAGACGAATAATTTCGTCAACAGGTGACGTTGGCAACTGTCAGAAGCTGGTCCGAACCGGGTCGATGGGGGGAGTTGGTAAGTCGAGGGATACTCGCGAACTGAAGCAGAGGGACTCCCTGTAGACTGACTATCCAAAGAGCAACTCGATCAGTTACCTGGCGATCGTAGTTTTCAATGGATGGTACAGTGAATGTCCTTGATTGAGGAGAGGATGAAACAGTTCCCACTTTGTTGCCTAGCAAGCGGATGTATTGCACAGCGTGGCGTCTTGTTCGGGCTACCTCACAGAAGGTAAGTAGATACTATATTGCCAAGATGCTGCATCTAGCTACCTGTAATCTGTCTCTACCACCCAATTATGTCACCACGACTTCAGGCAAATCCCTTTGCATTCACACAACCCAAGCTGCCTCTAAGAAGTCTTGACCCAAAAGACCTAGGCCCCAGGATGTTGGTGGACCTTTGAAGTGCTTCATCCAACACCAATTGTTATTAGCCTCGTCAGGGACGCCGTAGTCATAAATAAACCCGGCGCATGGGGCGGCCTTTCCCTGGGGTTGCAGGCGGAAAAACGTACACAGCCGAACGCACTCGTCAAAATTATTTGCCTTCAGCTTGATAATGTCGTTCCCTCCGTAATTTACACCGCAATCTTTCTCAAAGGTAACATTCGTGCCCGGGATCCTGTATAGTAGCTTATCGGAAGCGTTTTCAGGGCATCTTGTCTGTGAAATGGGGGTGTCTGTTGGGGCTGATTTGGTGAGGTCGATTGCGACTCTTGCGTCAGGTGAAGCCGTTGCGCTAGATGAGGCTGTTGCGACAGGCGAGATTGTCGTGTTGGGTGAGGTGTTGAACGACCGACCTGGCAACGACAGGCTAATGACATCAGTTGACTGACCAGGGAGAAAACAAACATCCAGACTTTGGACGGGCGGCTTACCTGGCGATTTTCGAGTTCTTGCTCACGACCAATGCCCCTAATCCCCCACTGACACCGACAAGGGCGCAGAACAGGAGGCCAGAAAGAACAACCAGCCAATAGGTCACTTTTCGTAAACCGCAAACCGTGTCATGTTTCTTGCTGGTCTCAAGGTCCGTTGTCTGGTAATAATGGTTGCCAGACGGCTTCGCTTGCATGGGAAGAGGCTGCATGTTGTAATTCGGAAAGGGGTTCACCTCCAAACCATCAAAATGATGGCTAGACTGATTGCCAGACGCGTATTTCGGGTGATGGGGCATCTCATGAGCTCCAGCTGGCGCAGAATTGACTTTCCGGCAACTGCCCGTATCCAGTCGAGTCGAATGAAGGCGTGTGGTTGCCAGGAACTCGCGCGGCGTGGACGGAGCGTGAAGAGAGTCATGGGGGAGACCGAAGAGCGGTAGGCTTATATACAAGCTACTTGGCATTCACAAAGTATTGTCGATACACGGGTTGTCACACCAGGGAAGAATGGGCAGCCAAGTCACCTTATCGCAGAGCAGGCGACAAAGAGCGCACGGCGCATATGCATCGGGGGCTGGGTTTTGGGCTACACTCGTGCGGCCTCAACGGATGCTGTGTGTTCCATTTTGGTCGGAGCCTGCCTACGCAAACGCAGAAGAGCCAATGGTGGATCGCTGTAGGCCTTGGATGCATGTAGTGATGAAAGGGATGCTCGTCGTGTCGAGGAACTTGGCCGTTGGGATGAGGCCGTGTTCGTTTAGTGGCCTGGACCAAAGATGGCCCGTAATCCAGATTGCCTCACGCGCAGGACTTGGTCCCTGCTCGACTGCGATGCCATATGAGATGGCCAGGCAAAGTCCTGACCAGAAGCCTTGGACCCCGAGCATGAGGCGATATCACTGAGCATCAGGCGGTACGATGAAAACAATGAGAGAAAGCGTCCTGGTATATCATACAGCTTGCAACTTCGTGGTAGCCGCTGGAGGACTTTACCGACGGTCCGAGCCTCTTTTGACTGAAGAATATACGTCAGTACTTTCACAACTGCGGACGGTTGATAGTGAGATTTCCCTCTCGACAATAGATCATGTGTCTTCTCTGCTTACCTTACAGACGTGTGTTGAGAATCATATGTTGTTTTAGATGACGGGCTGACGTCCTATGACTAGGTACAATGAGGGCCAGTAAGCTACGACGTAGAATCTAGGCTCCGAGAGACTACACCTGCCTCGCTGGTCCGGTTTGAGCTCCGGATCTGTTAGCAAGGGCTGCTTGCCCCGGGAGAGTGATTATGCAAATGACAGCACACTGGACAACTCATTCGATTCTTGACTGTTGATCCTAGGATACGTGTTGCGGCAGACAGCCAAGCTCCCATCACATGAACCAGTACCTAGCGCCTCCTCGCTTAGTACGAGAAGTCCTGACCCAGGAGTTTCTCCGAAGCCTTCTCCGAAAGCTTCCAGAGCCTTTTAGCCTCAAAAGAACTTGTCGCCCAAGGCCTCAACGTACCCTTCCAGGGGTCGGCTAGGCGGCAGCTCAATAGGTAGCCGCCGTTGTGCTCTCCTTCCTGGAGTGGAACATCCGATCTTGATCCAATACAAAAAAGATAGCGGGAGAAACTTAAGAGGAAGAGCCAGCTGATAAAAGAAAGTTGGTCGTTATTTCGGGATCAAACGCGCCATAAACGAGCGTGTTGGCACCTTTTTCCGGGGATCAGGGGTCGTGGAGGCCCCAGACCAGTCGGCGAAGCCGATGGCGTTGCCCAGGAGGCGGTCCAGGTTGACTGTGTTTTCCTCCAGTCAGTCTAAGTTTTGCTGGACGATGAAGGAGACGCAAAGAGGGAAACTTACTGAGCGACTGAAAATCTTCAATTTCCTTGCCAAACAGCTTTAGGTGACGATCCGATGTTATCTGTTCGTTCAGCATTCTATGGCTTCAGACAGGGAAGCTCAATCGTGCAACACTATGTTGATCACCCTTGCCCCGAACGTGGGATAGAAAGAGCCTCGATCCCGAAGGCTGTAGCCTATGAATTTAGCATAGAAGTTTGCCATTGTAAAATCAGGTAGACCCAGACACCAAGGCCGGACTCTGCTATCTTTCAGTCGGAGAACCAGAGGGAAATCTGGCGAACGGAGTTACCTGATCCAGACTATAGGAGTAAACTTGGCAGGGGTCTTGAGGGAAAGACTTGAAGAGTTATTGGGTATTTCGAGACCACAAACTCAGTAGTTGGACATGATTGAACTTTGCCGTGTGAAAGGCCGCAAGTCGACAGCCAACCCTTGGATTCTGACAATGCCTAGATGGTTTGACCATGATGATTCAAGATGAGTGAAAAAGTGAAAAAGTCAATTTCTAAACAGGTTTAATGATATCGAATTCTATAATCTAAGGTACGCAGACTTTGAAGACACGAGGTTGGAGCTGGGGCCCTGGCTGGATCTTACCAAACTCCTGGAAGGATTCGCCACGGGACGATTTTGCAGTACTCCTCCCACGCCGGGCCATACTTTGCGGAACACCTTGCCTCATCTCGGATGCATCGGTGCACCAGCAAGATGGCCATGAAAACGGCATAGAACCAGACCAAGCACTTGGAAGACCCAACCAGGGCACACATCGCGCTGCTTAGAAGCAAGTCTCCAAAGTAGTTGGCGTGACGCGACCAGCCCCACCAGCCGCTGCAGATAAGAAGGCTCTGATGACTGTGGCCGTCGGAGGTCTTGTAAGATGCGACGACAACCTTGGCAGGCTTCCCCCAGATGGAGCAGCGGCCGTTGAAGCGCCGAACCCTGTCTTTTTGGCTGTTGACGGACCGGAAGATGATGTACCCAGTGATTCCGATGGAGAAGACGGCAACCTGGTAAGCGGTTGACGTGGCTGTTGGGTAGAGTCCTAGATACTGGGTCTGGATGCTGTACATGCTGGGGAGCCAGACGAAGGATCCCCAGGCCAGGTAGAAACCAAAGTGGTCATGCGCGATGTCGATAGTGCGCAGGTACCATGATTCATTGATGAAAAAGTCGAGGACGTAAACAGCGTGAAGGATGGTGACGAGAATGATGTTGGGGTCGATCCGGCCATGGATCTCGTACTGATATGCGATGTTGGACAGGTCGCTGAGAACCAGTTAGCAGTTTTTTTTTTTTTTTTTTTTTTTTTTTTGGGTGGAAACCAGTTTGCGGTTTTTTTTTTTTTTTTTTTTTTTTTTTTGGCGTGAACCTAGACGATTCGTTTGCGAAACCTACATGAGCGTCCATGCGATGATGCCCGGGCGACCATTGGTGAACAGCTTCAAATCGAAATCGCCCCAAAGCCTTGGGTTATGCTCGATCCCCATGTAAAAGTCATAGAAGATGGATCCTATCACATGTCAGTCAAGTGAACCAGGGGCCCGAACGCGTGACGCGACAGTCGACTCACCGCTAAACTTCCGATCATCCGCGTGCGTCGGGCTGAGATGCGCCTTGATGAAAGCCAGGACGGAGAGCAGGAGGCCGGCGGCGTTCATTGCGAGGACCAGGCCGCCCCAGTTCTTCGGGATGAAGGCGGCATCCAGAACGCCAAAGTAGCAGAGGGCAGCGGCAGCTGCGTGGGTGACGAACCAAGCGTTGAGGCCGTTGGTTCGATAGCTCAGCAGATGGCCGGCAGGGCTTCTCTGGCCGTCGTGTATCGGTCCTGGCAGGAATCGGAACAGGATGCCTTGGAAGACGACCCAGAGGGCGAACACGCCAGTTGCCTTGAGGCTGAAGCGTGGCCAGTTGGACCTGACGACAGGGATGAATCCATCCTGCAGGATGGCCTTCAGGAACTCGGAGAGAGAGCCTTGGAATGCAGAAAGAGTGACGGTGGCGGAGATGACCATGGTCGGGGCAAACATAACGAGGAGAAGAGAGCCGACGGAGCGCATCCACGATCCGCGGCTTGATCTGCCCCAAGTAGGGCGCTGCGAGGCTTCGAGTTGCAGCCGGGAGTGGGAGTAGTCCTTCCTCATCCTCGCGAAGGTCGACTCGGGCGCCAAGGGAACATCTAGGGACTCCATCGTGGGTGTCAATTGAGGGAGGACAAGGACAGAATGAGGAGTGGAGTGTGAGAGTACTCGGGTGAAGATTCAGAAAAAAAAAAAAAAGTAATTTCGGGAGCTTGGTGATGGAGCAGACGACAAAGACATAAAGAAATTCCACAACGGCCGTGTTGATGTGATGTACATGTCATCATCACTTGTCCGAGTCACGCTTCCTCATGGCGTCTCGGCACCAGGCGCCGCCATGTTAGGGCGCCTCATCCGGAGAGTCTCGCAAATGATCCGTGTCACCCCCAGACGCGAGAATGCTCGGTCCTAATCACCTAGCTCGGCGCGATCAGAAGCTCAACGGGAGACTGACGCGGTATCGTGACAGGGTAGGACACGAAAGCTGCATCAGGTGAAAAGTATGCACGGCGCCGCTCCCTCGTTAGTCCTGTAGGCACATGGACGGGGCGGTCTCAGAAACAGCACGTGAACAGCTAGCAACACGCCTTTGTAGGTTGTGCGCTGAGTCGTCCGGAATCGGCACGGACGCGCAAGTTCTGGTATGGGCAGAATGCAAGGTTTTCCTGTTCGCGGCGCGCAGGCTCGCAGCTCATTCGAAAGAACCCAGGGCAGCTCTCACGATAGAGGCCAGCGCCCATTCAATCCGGCGGCAGCATCTGGGCCTTTTCGGCCGACTCAGCTTGGGCATCCCATCACGGCATCACCTCGCTTTCGGCCAGAGACCTGAAAGACACACTATCAGTGATTAGATAGTACGCCATTCTCGGTGTGGCGATGGAGGCACCGTAGGAAGGGTTGAAAACGGGCTGATCTCTCCAAATGAGGGCTGACTGTGGGGCGAAGGGGTTTAAATACCCTATTACTATTGCCCCTGAACCCACGCGAAGCCACATATAGCCACGTGTGGCTGGGTGCTTCGCAACACTCGGTGAATCGCCCCAGCTGGCAATGCTGCTGCTGCTCCCCTAGAGCGACTTCAACGTGCTCACGTCAAGTAGGTATATGGGGCGATTTCGCAAAAAAAGGATTCATTCCCAAAACACGTCGCAGACTTCATGAAGCAGCGAGCTCCATCTTTGTATCTACGTTCTGCTGAACAGACCATGCCGCCCTCCGGTATTCCGACTTCGTGATGGAATGCAAGTACATCAGCTAATTACCATGCATGATGCGCCCTTGGAATGGCAATCTTGAGACACTTTAAAAAATATGTCTTTTTGCGGCAAGTGCGACGCGATGTATCACGTGACCAGCCTCGCTGCTCGCACGACGAATGAGTCCTCATCACTTCTACACGTCAGGAATACATACACAATGAATATTGGCTTCTTACCTCTTAAGAGAGTCGAGAATCAATTCCACCTTGGCAGAGGAATGTGCGGAGCGTTGATAGCAAGGGGCAAGGGGATGTGATGTGTCGTCGAAGACAGGCTACTTCCTCCACCAGACATCAATCGTCTCTTTTCCCCGGCGGCTGTCGGTGCTAACGTAGAAAATATATAACCAAATACTGCTGAGGGAATGTCTGGTTACATGTGGCTTATTCTCCCCTAAAGCTTTGATGATGTATCCAAGAATGGATGTCGTGTCGCGACCCAGGCGATGGAGGAAGGTTGTATGTATCGAAGACGTTGTCGACGCCTGCCAGTTGTGCTTTCTGGGCGGCAAGATTTCTGATATCGAACAATAGGCTCCATGAAAAGTATGTAACCGACTGGCATTCCGCGAAGGGGCGTCGCCTGTATCAACACAGGAAGAGGTCATCCTCGGTGACCCAGACTGCCAAACGCGATCGTACGTACGTGTCGGATTACTTGCCCTACCCAGAACACAGAGTTTCGCGGTCATGTATATTGCTCGACAGTCTGCTCCAATACCCATGGGAGTATCAGTTCAATGGGATAATGGAGTTCGTCTCCTCTTACCGCCCCGTGCCATCCAAACCCGTGTAGGTCACGGTTACATCCTGACAACAATCGGCCTCCAAGTCCGCCGAGTATACGTGGTGTACATCCTCACAAGAGCCGAGAGTGAAGTAGCAAATCAAAAACTTGCTTCGTTCTCCTAGAATTATCAAGGTGCCATCTGAAATCGTCTACTGAACCGGGAAAGTCGTCCCACGTCTTTAACCCCTCCTATCGTAGTCTCAGATGGTTGACTAGGTTGAAAGCCATTGGCATGGGAAAGAATCAGAGTTACAACTTACAACAAGTCAATGACATGTCCGAGCTTGGCGTGAACCAAGAAGATCAGGGGTTGGAGTTCATGCCCGCCAAAATAAACATCAAGCTCTCGACGACGTATTTAAACGACGGCGGTAACCCATCGGTGGGCGGATGCAGTTGTGATCAGCATACCCATTTCCTTCGTGTATCCTCGCCACACATCTCTCAAACTTGTACTTTTATTCGACTTTTGAATTCGCAGAATGACGAGCTTCAAAGTCCAAGTTTTGACCCTGCTTGCAGCGGTGACCGTGGTAAGGGGGATTGGCTTCGACATCACGACACACCGCAAAATGTGGTGCAACCATGGCACCCATCAAGTCCCCGAGATAAAAGACTGTAACTACGTAAGCATCAAGATATAGAAGACAAGGGAGGTATCGTCTTGCTAATCGTCTGACAGCCTTCGTTTGTTTACTGCGTAAGTGCACACGGCTCCAATCAGTGGACCTCACAAGAACAAATCTCTGACTCCATCAAGTCCATGTTCGTAAATTACCCGCTTGAAAACCCACAGCTTCTCGATGGCTTCCTCGTCAGCCGCGTGTGCCTCCGGGATATGGCCTACATCACGGGCTCTTGCACGGTTTCAGACGGAAAAGGCGGCATTTTGATGGGCGAGGACGGCGTACCTTACAACGGCGTGAGTAGAAAGTCCCCAAGCCTTCACTTTGAATGCTACCTTTGCTGACATATGCTATCAGTGGGGTGCTTGCGTATGTATAAGATCCTTCTTCACCATTCAGTTGCTAATGTTTCTAGTGTTGTGTCAGGCCACAGCAGAGAGGGGGGGCACCGGGGGCCTATCGGGTCCCCCGTAAGAGAACACCGGCGCCTGGAATAATGGTTATTCCGGGCGGCGAGGCTTAAATACTAATGTGGAGCAGCAGCTAAGTGAGGGGAAAAATAAGTTTGAATAATTATATAGTATAACATCTACCTATTTAGAGATCCTATTACTTAGTATAAATCCAGCCTAATATATTTAAATTTCTACCTACTTTTAGGTATACTAATTAGTAGGATTATAATAATATTATATATATAAATTACTTAAGTATAGTATACTATTAATAACTTAGGAGAATTAGGTATAAGTAGAGAACTAACTCCTATAGTAACTAATAGTAGTATTAATAACTTTAGGAAGTAGTAGCCTCTTTAGAATAATAATAACCTTTCTAAAGTGGAGCTTAATTAATTAATTAAGGAAGAAATAATAAAATTGAGAAAGAAGTGGAAGTTAGAGAAGCTAATAGTTTTAAGAAGAGGAGAAAATATAGAAGAGGGGACTACTAGAGGCCTTACTATTCCTAATCTGGAGCTTAAGAGGTAGAAAAGAGACTTTTTAGTGAAATAGCTTACTTTTATTTATTATAAGGGAGGTAGTTAGTCTAACTTTAATAACTTCCTATTTAAATTTAGAGGATAGTTTACTATAGTAGAAAATAATTTTATAGTAGATAAAAATAAAGTCTAATATATAAGTTTATACCTTAAGAGTATTACCTCTCACTACTAGATTAAGTAGATTTCTATTATATATAGTAATAATATTAAGTAGGTTACCTAGTTAGCTATAGAGGAGTAGCTTAAGTTAAGTATAAATAATACTAATATTAAGATTATTACTATATTTACTGTTACGGGCTATGCCCGGATGTCCGGCCAGGGCTGTGCCCAGGCATCCGAAGCCAACC